>WUQG02446848.1:0-13198 GCA_011317285.2 Androctonus mauritanicus
TAATTGTAATTATTTAATAAAAAGTAACTAAAATAAAATTTTTCTTTGTTGACCTAAGTAGGAATTGACTTAAAAAAATTTTTTTTTATATTATTAACTTGTTTATTAATTAAATTGTTCTCTTGGTCTATTTACAAAATATTTTCAATTTTATGAATTTATTTGTGAAGACAGTAATTGAATATTTAGGTGTCCAAATTTTAAGAAATAGCTCCACCAATCTCATTCCAGCACATCACTGACTATAGTTAATATGATAATTCTGCCAAGTTTGATGATATAAAAAAATTATGAATAAATAGAAATTATATATAGATTATACATAAATTTTTATAGTTTAAATTATATTTTCATTTTTATATAAAAATTTATATAAGCAAATTACTATAATCATTTTAATAATAACAAATATAATTAATTTTAATCTATAATAAATACAGTCATATAAATATAAAATTTATATTATAATTTTAACTATAAAATGAATAGAAAAAAATACTTGTGTCATTTGGCTCTCTCATCATAGCTATATAAAGTAACGAATAATAATTACATACTATATTAAATATTAATAAAATAATAAGATTTTAAGACAGTAAGAAAAATTTTTAATAATAATCTAAAAATCTATATTGTCAATACACAAAAAAATATTAAGATCCAATTAATTTTTTAAATTATTTTTATAGAATAACTTTTATATCATATATAAACTAAATATTTACTTTTGTTTACTAATTTGTCCAAATTATTATTATAAAATGAAACTAACTTCATTCATATTATATAAGAAAATTTTATAAGAACATATTGTAATTCAATTCTTGAAATATTTCTATACATATTTTAAAAATTTATTATTATTTTTAATTAAATAAATATTTGGAGTTGCAAGAATCAGCCATATGGTCATTTAGTTTGTAAAGAAAAACAGTTTAAAAGATATTAAAATATAAATGTGTGTTATTAAATTATGTCATAACATAGTTTAATGCTTATTTCAAAATATATATTACATAATTCTGATATAATTCACTTACCTGATATTGTATGTCTGAAAATACCAGGTTTCACTGATCTTAATTCTACACTATTAACAGCCACAACATGCTGGAAATTACTGTTGCTAGGCAACCAACTAATGATTGCAGAAGTTGAAGTAATATTGGAAGCTTTTACACAGCTAGGAGCCAATGGAACATCTAATATCAATAAAGAATCATTTCAATAATCCTACTTTTAAATTATCAGTAATCTTTTTTGTGATAATTTTTAAATATTTAATATGTGAATCTTAATTATAAAATTAATTGATATTATTTATATTATAAAAATAATTAACTTGAATTATTTCTATAAGGATATATTTATACATTAAATTAATACATTTATATTTTTTTTAATAATTTAATAAGCTAAAATTTGTTTTAAAAGCCATATTTCATTTTTTAATTAACATTTATAAAATTTGTACAATATAAAAAATACAAATATAAAATTAAGACGACAAGATTTTTAAGCAATATAAATTAACTGCTTAAAAATATATATAAATATACTAATTTGTAATAGTCAAATTCACAATTTTTATATATATATATTCTACTTTTGAATTATTGCAATTATGTTTATTAGATAATAAATGAATATTTTTGTTATGTTTTATTGTAATAACATATAATAAAAATAACTTAAATCTTTTTTATTCTACAAAATACATTTTTTAATCTGATTAATAGGATAGTTCTAAATATAAAAGTAAAAAAAATCTATTTGCCTTTATTAATTGACTATATCAATATAAATTCTGTAGCTGTAAATAAAATCAGAATGGTTTATAAAAGTAGGTCATAAAGAAAATTATAAGTTCTTAAAATTATTATTTAAAAATTTTTAGATATGATTTATCCATACAGCATCTAGAATGACATATTTTTATATTTTCAGAATGAAATCATAGTCGGTCTATATCTTTCACATGAATGCATTCCACAATCGATTCAAATATAACAGATAAAATTTTTATAGCTGATTTTATTAAAGCAGTCAATTAATAGTGATTACTTTTAAAATTAATGAACAGTTGACAATAAACAATAGAAAGTAATTAATATTCTGTGAAAATGATTAAATCTGTAAATAGATTATTCATAGTTTACGTAACTAATTGGGTTACTAACAAGCTATAATTCAATTAAAAGATATACTGGTAGTTCTAATATTTTTTAGAATATGTAATTTTATTTATTTCAGTATTCATTAGAAGAATTATAAATAAATATAATTAACTTATCATCAAAATAAAAGCATTAAAAATTTATACCTTTTCCAACAACAATTGTACATGCTGCATCAGGCGAATGATGGCCTGTTGGTGCAACTGAACGAACACTTATTCTGTGTGGCTAAGAATAACAAACGCTTATTATCAAATTTGGAAGTTTTTCTAAATTCAAAATGATTTTACTCTACCTGTAATGAATCTACACCTTCAACTAATGCCCTTGTCCTTTCTGTAGCTTTGACACTAGCTTTTAATACTCCATCTACATAAACATGATATGTGTCCACTGTATTTACATTAACTTCAGGAGGAAGCCAACCAATTAGAATACTTTTATTTAACTGTCTTTCTAATATAAGGCGTTGAGGAGGAGGTGGAACTATAAAAAAAATAAATGATGGTTATTATTATTATTATTATTAATATCATCATCATCATCATCCAAATTTAATAATCATACTCAAAAACAAAACTACCTAGTCCTTCTCCTTCTCTTTCAAAATCAGATAAATTTTCTTCATCAACCTCTTGTATATCTTCAAGATCAATGTAATCATTCATCCGATGAAAATCTTCTATTTGATAAATTTAAAATATTTTTTTAGAAATTTTATATTTTCAGTTTAATATATATCATATTAACAGTCAAAAAACTATAAATCAAAGTTTTCCAGTTGTTGAAAATCACATTATTGAGGCTTTCCATTAAGATCTTCTTCCTTTTTTCAGTAGAAAAGTATTCTATGGAAAACCATAATAAAGATATAAATAAAAACGTTTTATATTTTTTCATTTTTTACAGCTCAATATTATGATTTTTCGGTATTATGAGAATTAAATTTTATGGTAATTGTTCATAGAAAATATAAAACATGTTTTAAAAAAATGCTTTTATAGAAAACATTAATTATTGTTATCAGCAATTTTTTCTGAATAATATATCTTAATGCTAGACTTCAACCACAACAAAAAATGAAAAACGATCAATTTTCAGGTCATAAAACCGTTCTCAAGCAAACAACTCTAATCTGACAGTATCAATATCTCTGAGCAATGACGGTGAAGTTAGATTTACAGGAGCCCAATTCTCTTACATTAATAAAATTACTATATTTATAAATTCCAGATTTGTGCTTACCAAAAATTCTCCTTGGTCTCATTCAATCCACAAGTTTGAAATAATTTTTTTTTTTTTACGTTTTCGTTTATAACTTTTCTAAATAATTGAAACGTTTCTCGATAAAAAAAAATAATAATAATAATTGCTTAATAATTTTTAGCCGTTAAATACCAGCATTACCTATCTACTAGACCACTGTAGAGGTATAAAGCAGGTTTTCCGATACAATACACGTTTGCTTTGCGTGCAACATAGCTAGTGACAACTACTCACCTGGCGGTAACACATGAAAATCGTCACTCCCTGATAAATCCAGATCAGGTGCGAACGTATAACTTGCACTGCTATCGTCAGAATCTCTATTACCATAAATGACAGTCGCTTGAAAATCGAACAGATCTTCACCTGAGGGAATTCAGTTTATTGTTACTGAATAAAGAAAATACCATTTAAATATATATCTAGAAATTATTAAAAAAAAAAATTTCAAGATAACGAAGTGCCGTTTTTATTAAGCGTGTAATTTTGACAGCTTGCGTTGTTTCAGAAACCATATTTTATTTTTAGTCACTCGAGAAAAGAAAAACAAAATTATGTAATTTTCGTTATAATTTATAGGCCTATGTACAATCGTAAAAAATGATTAAATATAATTCCGTTCAAATGTGTAATTTATATACGGCATTAAGAAAATGTTATATCGTAAAATACGTAAAGATCCCACTTAATTCTAACTATAATGATTGTTGATGTAATCCAACTTACATTTGATTGAATCATCAAAATTTTATAGCATTTTGCTATAAAATTGGGTTTTATAGAAGCAACGAAATCGTATAAAAACTTTCAGCACTTAATCATTTTATACCACCTAATATAATTGAATTATATGCAATTCTTTCATTATAATGTAAAAATTAGCATAAACAGTTAAGATAATTTATTGCCCTTGCACTCTAACACATGTAATACAGTACATTCTTACAGAAAATATATCGCGGATACACAATTTTGTATTTATACTGGTTAATAAAAATTGTTAGATACGTATTTCCTTATATAATTACTTAATAAATATAACCAATTGTTATCCTTATTATATTTTAAGACCGTTATCCTTAACGTTGAATTCTCATTAGCATTTTAATTTGATTTTCCAAGAATTTCTCCTTTCGTAATTAATTGAATATCCCGCAAATTAACATATATCATGTGCGGTAAATATAGAAATATTGAAAAGCGCTTTGGTATTTTTGAAAAATAATTGTATATATTATAACGAAGGCTGTAAATTTTTACGATAAGCATAAATTCTACACTTGTACACACGCGATGATTTATACTGAATGTTAAATGTTGCCAGATCAACATGAAAATTTAATATAAAAAATAGAAGCTGATTTGAGATTTTTTTTTTCTTGCTTCGGCAGCGTAGTCTTTCTTTGAAAAATATTATAATTAATATTTAAAAATTTTATTTTTGATTGTATTTAAAAAAAAAAAAAAACATATTTTTAAGTTAAAATATTTTAGTTATAGAAACGCTAATCAAATTGTAGTATTTTTATGACTTGTCACTTGTTTTTCAAACCTTTTATTTCACGTTACAGTGGACTCCCGTACAACCCGAGAATAATTTCTGAGATATAGGAAATCGTGTTATACGAGACACGCATTATCAGACAATTTTAAGCAACTTTAAAAACTTGTCTCTTGAGTTCCAGCACTGATCGCATATTGCTAATGAGATGCGCGTTAATTTCAAATATGATTTTATTGTGTGCAGAGTGTTAATTAACCTGTTTTAAAGAAGGTTTTTTTTAATAAAGAAAAACAAAATAGAATATAAGTAACTATATTTTAAAAAATATTATATTATCAAGCAGACTCCAAAAATGGACGCCAATAATACGGACTCCGAAAACGCGGATTCGTATAACCCGACGGAAAAATTGTTAAAGTTGTCATGGAAACGAAATAAACATCGTTTGGTTTTTATTAATCAATCAACGGATATTATAAGTAACGGGTAAGTAACGTTAAAAAAATTTTATCCTACGCGTTATACGGGACTGTTTACAGCGTTGTATGAGTACCAGTCGCAATTTTTTCGTCGCGTTATACGGAAGTTTATTGTATTTCAATTCTATATCATATTTCCCCCTTCGAGCAGATAAGTTAATTTTAACAGAAAACATAACATTTTTCTGCTATTGATCATCTCTGTAACAAAGTTTAAAAACTAGGCTTATAACTTTGTATCCAGTTGCATTTTACCGATATATCTTTTAAACTAAAATTAAATTCTTGACCAGAATTTTCAGACCCATTATCTCTGATTAGAATTTTTCTCCATTCTATTCAATCAAAATTTAATTTATTGCACTTCATCTTATCGAAAACTGCACTTAAAATTTAATGAACAATTATATCGGTAATTTAAATTTTAAGAAGTCTCGCAACAAAATAGATTGATTTTAAATCTTTCTTTAACAAATCCGTAAAATAAACTTTATATGTAAATTTGACCTTTTAAAATATTTCTTAACTTTTAAAAGCATTAATTTTAGATATTATAAAACAATTTAAAGTATTTAGAATCATTCTCTTCAAAAAAAAAAGAAAAAAGAAAAATGCATTAGATAGAACTTCATTATATAATTTCATCTTTTATGCGGATTTTTTACTAAAATTCACTCGTAACAGTTTATCGACTTTTCTGGAGAACTTTTTATTCGCTGAAATCAATTCCGAGATATATAACAATAGTAGACACGACTCTAAACAATAGCAACTGTAGCAATGGTCTTAGCTTAATCCGATTTCAATCTTCATATTCTCCGAGTATTCTGTTATCTAAAATTGAAATGGTGCGTAATTTTTTTTTTTTTTTTTATTTTAGAAAATGCACCAAAATAGAAATCACGTATCGAACTATCGCTAAAAGTAATGAAACTGTTGTATCACTGAATAAAAAATAAAATATAACGCTTTTGGTCTGATCTAGATCTTTACTGCGAATCGAATTGAAAGCGCAGGATACTTTTCTTAACATCACTTGCCGATTGTGCAGTTTTTGTTTGGAAATATATTTTTATTGATATAATAAAATTATATTTATCTCTTACTGATTCGTTGCTATATACAGTAAAGTTGAAATAGTTCCTGCAGTTACAGTAAAAGCAGCTTTTCTTTAAAATACACACCAAAGTAAAAATTCAATTAGTCGATTAATATTGGGAACATTACCACATAGACATAGTGACGTGAGGAAAGATTCCTGCCTACACTGCAATAGCATAACGATAGAAACTTGATGCAAATTTTTTAAGTAATTTTTTTGTTTTTAACCTTTAAGGACCCTTAAAATAATTTTAAAAAAGATCTAGATAAGGGTCTTTTCTTGTCAACAGATGACGCCACTTTCCATTAAGTAGGAGACTAAATGACGGGACGAAACAGCATGTAGAAGGCTGTCCAGAGACACAATCAGGCTGTAAAAGGCTCCGCGAAGAGGTCAGCCTGACTGTGGAGGACGAGAAGGACGGAGGGCCGGCTTGGACCTCATAATAAACATTTTCAAGAGTTTGAACCCGCGACTCAAACCCGGATCCTTCAGAGTGGAAAGCCAAACATTTTCACGCGGCCAATCCGCCATGTAAGGATCAGAAACCTTTAGTCTAGGGGCTCAGATAGCTCTGAATATTAAGAACCAAAATTAATTTTTGTCACACGGAAAAACAGCGCTTTCACTCTGATCATATATCCTAGATCGGATCGAAAGCGCTAGATATTTTTCCCCGTTTTTAAGTTCTCAATATTTCTACTGGTCGATAGTATAGTATCTGTTTAAAAATGCTAAATAAAATTATGTTTTCAGTTCCATCGGACATAATGAGGAAAAAATCTTTAAGATAATATGATTACCTGTCAACTTTTCTACGAAATTCGAAGGTACTAATCCTTTCCTACCATCCAACAACTCGCCGCTAAAGAAACCATCCTAAAGAGATACAACGGAATAAGAGGTAAAGATACAATTCTGGCTTTCTTCAAATGATTCATTACCTCATCCATTTCACCAGTAATGATTAAATAATCTCCAGCATTCAACGATAGTTCCGCTTCTGGGTTGTCATTAGGAGACTGTTTCAGTGGGTCATAACTGTAACGCGCTATGTAGATCTTGCATCGACCCCTTCCAGGCAAATCTATATAATCGACTGCTCTTAAGATGTCTTCAGTAGTAATAGCTATCAATAAATATTAAATTAACAAATATATATATAAATAAAATGTCGAGAAAATCTAAACTTACTCTCACCATTTTCGTCTCTGTTGTACGTTTGAGCGATAGTTGTCGCTATCATTGATGGCACAGTGTACGATACAGTATTGGCTATTTGAGCGTTAAACATCGTGGGCATGGTGTTTCCCCCAAAAGTAGGAATATTCGGCAATAGCGAAGTTGTAGGAAGTGGTGTACTGCACGTACTGCTGGACGGCGTCATTGACAAAATATTACTTCCAGGAGCGCTTATGGTCGGTACGTTTAACTGGCTAGTCAATGGAGTGAAAACTGATCCCGGACTGATTCCTAAAAAATTCCAAAAAATTTCGTTTCACACTATCGACGATTATATTAAATTGATCTGTAACTTTACTACTTTGCAACTTACCTATATTAGCTCTCTTACGATCCAGTTCAGCTAAAATTTTATTATCTTGTTCTAATTTTTCCATTAATTGATTCAAATGCTGAACCGTGACAGATTGTTCTGAAAACAAAAGTAAGAAAAATTACAAAGAAAATATAATAATGTAAATGCAATTTTTTTATAAATTGTATTGTGGATTTAGGTGAAAAACTGTTTTGAAAATTTGCATTTAAAATGGTAAAAATATTTAGCTTCACACATATATTAATAACAATAGCGTTTAAATAAGAGATTAAATTTTTCTTCTAAATCCACCAACATATACTGATAACAACAATAAAAACTTTCACTGGCATGAAGATTATCTTGTTGTTGTAAATATTAATTAATGATTGCTAAGTTTCCATAACTATAGATATTATTATTATTATTATTAAACTACACATAATAAAGCTTCTACTGTGCAAAGCATAAATTTACTAAACATTTACTTCAGTTCTATTCTTTAAGCTGAATACCAAATGAATTCTGTGCCAACTACTAAAAGCTTTATATATATATATATATATATTGTACAATAAACGAATTAAAATAAAAGGAATTAAGCGCATAAACATGCTAGTAAATTCTACTGTGGCCACAACGATAGGTTAGGTGCTCAGAAAATGCTTTTTTAACATGCATTTATTGCAGATTTTTTGGATTGTTCTACCAAAACTTAAAAAAAAAAAAAAAACTACAAAGGTACGTGTGCAAATAATTGATGATAAGAGGGGTGATTTGCGTGATTTTTACTTACTCATCGGAGATCTGTGTCTAGACAGCTGATAATACATTTGTTTCATTCGTTGGGGCTCATGCAATAATTGGTCAATAGCTGGTGATGAATATGATGGCTCTTTTATAATCATCCAACAGCAGCACAGAAGATAAAGGAAAAAAAAAACAAAAGCTAAAAATCAGGGAATATTTGGAATAGAACTGTCAGTTTTTTTTCTTTTTCTTTTAATCATGATATTAACGATCTTCTTTTCGAAAAAAATTTGATTTTTATTAATTTAAACGTCGCTTTGCACCCCTAGATTACTATTTATTCTCATAATAATTTACTATTAATGTAAAACTATTACATAAGCTATCGATTCACCGTTTAAATCAAAAATTGTACGAACAGGTTGCGTGCATAAAATTTTTTTTTTTCTTTTTTTTTAGCAAAATGAATACAGTAAAGTAGAATTTTGTTACAGGATTATCTTATGAATCAAGCAACAAAAATACTGGTTTAAGTTATTGAAAACAAAATAAATTCCTACTTAAAGGAAACAGAGGCTGAGTCAGATTTTCCAATTGCTTGTTATCTTCTTCGATATGAGCTCGTAGTCGTTCGATATTAGCTGACGATACTGGAGAACCTAAAGAAGACGTTCAAAATATAATTAGATTTTTTTTCCCTCCAAACTTTGATTTTTATTTGAACTATTAATTAAAAAAAAAAAAAACACGACATCGGAGTAGAAAAAAAAAGGATAAAATTTCGTTGGTGCTGCATCCAAATGCCATATAATCGTAAGATAATCCAGATAAGAAAATTTTTATTACGTAGATACTTACCTACTGTAGCTCTAGATTTTTCTAATTCTGCTAATATTCGATTATCTTGATCAATTCTAGCTAATATTCGATCAATTTCGTGAGACGTCGTATCTAACAGCGGAGATGAATGAAGTGACAAACTGCTAGTTGAACCAGTTTGTTTCGTAGATCCTAATGGATTCGTTGACATAAAATTGGATCTGCTACTCGTAAAATCTGTAGACGATGACAGAGAACCTGAATAATAATATACGCGCAAAATTATTTAATATACAAAAAAAAAGATTAAAATTTTATTAACATTTTTTTTTTTCCTTACCTGTAGTTCTGAGTGACGATGTTGAATGAATCGAGGACGAACCTAAACTTCTTGGAAAATTTAAATCCAAGGAAGGAAGGGACGAAGATGTATTTGAGAGTCCTAAAGTCGAAGATGAAAGGGAACTATTCCATGTTTCTCCTGAGGAAATGAATTTGTCTACAGTTGGACTAGGATAATTTATTTCTCGGGTAAGCTGCGACCAAAAAGAATTATTAATTTTTTTTTTCTTTAATGCCAAGCATATCACGCTTTGTAGGAATTATATACGCATATTAATCACAAAAAACTTTTTTTTAATACACTCTTCCCGATTAAAACGATGATAAAACATTCTAAAAATCAGTAAAAATACTTGACTGTTATAATAAACAATTCTCGGCTAAACTAGAGATTCTATAAGCCGATAAATCTTAATTAAATCAGACGTTTTGTTTGTAGGAAAACAACATCGAGAACAAACAAGTAAAATAAATATTTAACTCGTATACTAAACAACAGATGGTGCCACTCACATCTGCAGATTGGGATCGTTGAGATCTCCATCCCTGTTTTGCTTGAGACTTTCTTAAAGTTGCCATCTCTAAGGCTAGTTCTTCGTGACGAACGTTTTGCAATTCACATTTCTTTTGTAATTCTCTTACCTTGGACTGAAAAATACAACAATTAAACGTTTATTTTTTTTTCTCCCAATCGTTAACAATCGTTATTTTCACATATAAATGGCAAAAAAAAAAATTACGAATTTTATATGCAGATTGCCGAGTACGTCGAAGCGACTCATAGTGGGTTTTTTTTTATATATATATATAGCATCTCCAGCGAGAGATGTGTTTTTTTTTTATACACTCGATACACAAATGGAGTAAATACATACGATATAATAGATTCACCTCAAGCGCTTGAACTGCTTCCTGTGCCTTTTTTTTCTCGGCATCGTTGGATATGGGCATGTACTTGACATCTTCCTGTTTCCTCCGCAATTCAGCCAACGCTTCCGCATGTTCCCTCTCCAATTCGCTCCTTCTGGATGCGGCTTCGCGCATGTGCTATGAGAAATCTATTCTCTAAATTCTTCCACATTAATTCATTTTTTTACATAAAAATCTAAATAAATCTGCATTTTTTAATCTATTTATAACTTAATTATTAAGTTTTTTTTTCTTCCCTCATATATATATATATTTTTCCGTATTAAAGTTTATTTAATATATATTTATATACAGATAGATACATAATGGATCAGTAACGTCATCTGGATGTTGCTGATCCTCTTCCTCTCACTCTATACGCGTATTAAACTTGGGCACGAGAAGCCAGATTAATTTTAATTAAATTTTTAATTATATTTAGATAAAAAATTAATACCTTTAGTAAGGCCTCCAGTTTGAGATGGTTATAAATTAAAAAAAAAACTGTCTTTAAAAAATGTTGAACGTTGGTATCACTAAGATTTTCTTTGAAGCATTTTCGTTACCTGAAACATGAACAGAATATATATATATATATATATGTTATATATATATAGATAAAATAAATTCTAGTACCAATTATTATAGAATTAACACATGAAAGGCCATCTTTTCATTCTTTATGACACCGGTTGACAGTTCTGATAACGATCCAAACAAAGTTCTATTGGTTGGAAAGTTTTAATGATTTAGGAAATTCCCATCTTTCCTAATTATATTAATGACTTAAGGAATATTAAAATAAATTTTGTTATTTTTACAAAATAACAAATATATTCTAGAGACGTTTAAAATTAAAATATAATGCGTTACACGTCACAAAACCGATCATTCGAGTTTTTTTTTTTTTTTTTTTTACTCTTAACATGCGATTTATCGCTCTACCGGAGCGATAGATCATCACTTACAGAATAAATATAGATATCGAGATTCGTCTAATTAATTTCGGTGCATTTAATTTGATTAAAAATGTAGATTATTTTGCACAATTAATTTTTTTTTTTTTTTCGATTCGATCTAAAGATTAAATTTTATGTAGATGTAACATACGCAATCTTCAGAATAATAATAATAATAATGGATCAAATTATTCATATATTAAAAACTTGAATTATTTATCAGTTACAACACTTTCATTATATTATTTAATTAAAATACCTTACTGAAAAGAAACTTTTTAATTAGAGTAAACATTAATATAGCGATTTTAACGTCGATTTTTTTCGATTAAAATCTGTTTTTTTTTTTTTTTCTGCGTTTAACGATTACAACTGCGGTTTCTCTCTCTCTCTCTCTCTCTCTCTAAGTTACCTATTTTTATATTATTATTTTTTTTTATCTCTGATTTTATAATCGATATTTCCTATAAACATGGCATAAATATTGATTGCCGTGTACAAACTCATCAATAAGTTATCTCTTGTTTTCGATCGATTTTTTTTTTCCTTTTATCGTAAGGAAAAACGCCCCCAGGAATTTGCATCGAAAGAAAAATATTTAACGAAATAAAGGAAATAAGTCTTAGTGATTTCGAAAATATGACTTTATATCGTGTTAGGGATAGAGACATAAAAGAAAAAGACATACCTTTCACTGAGCCAGAAATGTTTCAGGCACCCCATGGGTTAGCAAGTCATGGAAGATTTAATGTAGTCGGTCAAGGGGAACTGTACACGTGTTCAAGTGAAGAGGTAGCTCTTAAGGAAGTAGCTAATGAAAACCAAGATTATAGGTATGACATAATAGAGTGGCGGTTGGTACATCCAGTAAAATTACTAGACTTATCAAGCTATGATTCTCCATTAGTACGGTATAGTAGTGTTGAAAAGTCATCTGTTAATAAGCAAGAATACCTTATTCCAAATTTTTTATCTCAATGCATAAAGTTTCACGGAATAAATGGTATAAGATACAAGAGCATAGTTGAAAATGACGAACTTAATTACGTATTCTTTGATTTCGAAAAAAAGTGGTTTGAATTTGTTAACTTAAAAGTAGATATCCAACCTCGGGAGCTACAAACAAGTAGTCACTAGTGAACTGGTTAAGACTAATTAATTACTCTTGAGTAAGTTATGGAATAAGTAAAGCCCAATTTCCTCTTGACCTGGAGAGTGAAATTGGGCTTTGATAAACCGTATAATTTTGCTTAAGATATATATTCAACAAAAGATGGAATCCTGAGTGATCCCTTCCGTGTGTAATGCCTGTACTTAACCCGACACTTAATCTTTGGCTCTATAAAAGTGATTT
>WUQG02446859.1:0-13197 GCA_011317285.2 Androctonus mauritanicus
CCGTAGTTCAAATTTAAAAATTAATCATTAATTTACAGTTAGTTCAAAATTTGTCCGCTAGGGGAGTTTGTGCTGTTCGGATTATCGGATTATTTGATTACGCGATTAATCCCCTATGTAGTTGTTTATGATTAAATCTCACATGAAAGTTATCATTATGAAGGGTAAATGGATCTATCTTTTCAAAAATATTTGTTCTGGATTGAGATAAGTATAATCCAAATAATTTAAATTGAGATTATTTTCAACTTTGGATTCGGAACTGCTACATTCTGTCATAGTAGAATGGTTGGATAATTTGGAAGAAATAATCTATAGAATAAATTTTAACTCACTCAAAATTGATTGATTAAATTAGTTGGCAGTTTATCTTAGAGATTTGATCTTGTGCAATACAGCAAGCTAAATCTGCAGAATAAAACTCATACAACCAACTCTTAACAAAAAAATAGTCTAAATTAGTAATTCTTAAGTGTGGCTTCAATGGTTATATGCAGCCATAAAAGAAAAAATTTTTTTATAAATAGGAATCAGAATTTAAGAAAATTGTTGATATAATTATATTAAGTTTCTGTTTAATGTATTTATAGAGCTATCCTATTTATCAGAATCAGAATTTTGGTGTCAGAGGAAAAATAAAAAAGTTGAGCCCCTTAGTAACAAATAAATATTCCTTTAGTGATATTTTTTGTGTTCTTTATAATTTGTACGAGACAAATGCCTTGCTTGCTACATCCTAATCCTGACTCTGCTATTTATTTATGATTTCTGTTTTTATTCTAAAGTATAGTTAAAAAGATTGCATTTTTACTAATTCAAATCAATATATATTACTTAATTAACTTTAAAAATGATCTCTTTTTTAAATAAAAATTGAATGATTGAATAAGAAATTATATATTTTCACTTACTATAAAAGTAATTATTATTGTATTAAAATTAGACTAAGTTAATTTAATCATATTATTGAGTCCTGTTAAGAGTTATATATAATGGTTGTCATTTCAGAGACCACCATGGATTAGGAACTATGTCTGGAAAGTGAATGAAGGGTTATAATGGGCTGACTCTGAATCTATCATGAAAACTTTAGATTGTGTGATACCAGCAATTGAAGCCAGTCCTTCAGATGTCCATCAAATCTTTAACACACTACTACTTTGCAACTTTATCACAAAGTTTCAAATCAATGCAGTCACCAGCAATTTCTTATGGCTGTATCAGCAGCTATATAAAAATTTTCCTATAAGAATTACTGGTATAAACTCTACAGATTATATATGTAATCATACTCTTACAAAAGAACAAAGAAACTAACATTATCCCTAGTCACACTCAGTGTTCTGATGAATACTAACATCTCCTTTCATCCTGTCCCCTCAACTATGTCAACTTCTTCCCAAGTTCTTCCAGTCTTATATTTCAAAACATGGATTAAACTTATCCATGTTGAAGACTTTTCAGTTGCCAATTTACATCATTATATTTTTGAATAATAATAATAATAATAATGCAGTATAGTAGATTTCTAATTAAGAGTTCTTATTTAACTGAGGTTCCTATTATCCAATGTGAATTGTTATTTACTTCATGTTGAATTGTTTTTAATTTTTGTGATTTTTATAATAAAACTATTGTAAATAAAATTTAAAGTATTTTAAATTATACAGTAAAGCATTTTCAATTTTATTTACAATTCTTTTATTATCAAAAAAATCAATGTGTAGTGAACTACAGTTATCTTTTAAATTAAACAATAAAAATGATTATGTTGAAAAAGCAGAACTAATTAAAAATATAATGTACATTGTCATCATGTTAATGCATTCAAATCCAATTTATTTAATAATAATTTATCAAATCTTCCATGTTATCTAATTTTTTGAGTATCTGAGGTACCCTGTTCACATTATCTTGATAATCAGAACTCTACTGTATATTGTATTAAAATAAATGTCATAAAAATATTTATGATATGTTTATAAAATTAAATTTAAAAATTATTCAAGTTTAAGAAGTTTTTAGTATCTTAGTATCAAGAAAAATAAATATATATAAATCAGAATCACTTCTCTGTTTTGTCTCACTCAATAAGTTTGTGGGATCAAATGTAAAAGTGCATCAATTTAATAATAATTATAAAAATTGGATGCTTCTTTAATGACTTTTAAATATAAACATTTAAAACTAGTGACAAATAATGCATTTCAAAAAGTTCTCATCAGTGTTTATTAACTTTTCAAGAATATTTCCAAGATTTAATTTTCTCTTAATAATATCAATATTCTATAAAAGGTTAGCTGCATACCTAAAAGTCATGCAGGAAATATTTATATTATAATTAGCATAATTTTCCTGGAAATTAATAGGATAATTATATTTTGCAAAGCAGCATAATATATGAAAATATTCAAAATTATAGATACTCAGATTTTGAATATTTTTAATCATTATGATTAATTTTATTTTAACTTTTAAACAATTTTTGATCAAATAAATATGCACTTTCCTCCTCTATAATAACATAATTATTCTTAAATGATTAATTATTGTAATTGATTTTTATTTTACTTTGATTCTAGATTAAGATATTTCGATATATAGATAATTTATGAATAGCATGACTATACCGTGAAAATGACTATATCATATCCTATTTTAGAAAATATTATTTTTACGATATTCTTATGAAATATTTATAACCCATTATAATTTTTTTTCCATTTAGAATGAACTTCATGTATTAGAACAACAATTACAAAAATTAGAAGAAGAATTACAAAAAAATCAAAATGTTTTAGATCAAGTGAAGATTGCTTTAAAAGATTTGGCTATTGATACATCAAATGCTATTATGCAATCTGAAGGAAATGAAGTTAATCTTTATTTAAATACAAGTGTTAATTCAGTGAAAATCCCTGAAGAAGTTTGCATTTTATTTGCTTCTCCAAAAATACAGACAGATTTACATGTAAAAAATAATTAATAATTAAAAGAAATTCATAGATCAAATATAAAATTATCTAATTTAAAATTTTCTTATAGATGTTAGATATGTATAATGAACTTAAATTTGATAATCCAAATGGTGGAGTTTGGAAACAAGGTTGGAATATTCAATATGATGATACCCAATGGAATTCTGAACAAAAACTTAAAATATTTGTAGTTCCACATTCACATAATGACCCAGGTAAAATCTAAATAGTATCTATCTTATTCAAAATTTATTTAAATAACTGTATTTAACAAATCATGAAAATATAATTGTTATATATATAGCTTATTTATTATAAAGAATTTTTTTTAATGTAATTTATTTAAGATAACATACTTATTAGCAAAATATATAAATGTAGATTATTAATAATAGATCTTTATATGTCTTGGTACATATTTAATAACGATTTAAATTTTGAAAAGTTTTTAGCAAATATTTTATAAAAACATTTATAAATATAGACAGTTTTTGATTTATGATCAACTAGTATTTATGATGGCAATGTCATTGATAAATTTTATTTGTTAATGCAGTTGATCTTAGTTTAATTCCCTGATCCATTGATCTGATATACAGAAAGCATCTTTTTGTGTCTAGTTCTTGTAGTTTTGTGATTGTTATGTTTATTATCATAAAGTAGAGTGTAATAATAAATATTGGTTGTGGGCAATCTCTAAATTTTGGAAATTTCTAACTTATAATGGCAGGGTTTAAAATTCTTGGAACCAAATTCCATCATAATTTGAGGACTATTTGTATCCTCAACTTAGAAAAAAAAAATTAGAAATATAATGATTTCTACCTTTACATTTGAAATATTTAATAACAGAAATAATTATTGTAAGAATATTCTAACAAATGGATCAACAACATTTTATCACTGTTTATTGGCATAATTTATATTTGAAAATTTTTTTACAACATAAGGAATTGTATATCTAAAAAATTTAAAAAATGTGAACTCAGTAAAAATTTTATTTAATTTAAAAACTACACTTAATATAATAGTGATATTACATCTTTACATCAGTCTGTTGCCAAAAAACTCAGATTCATAGAATATTTTTATTTCACTCCTAAAATACAAATACAGAGGATTGCAAACTTATAAGAATTCATTTATAAGTCTTCTTATAAATAAGCACTCAGCAGCAGTAGAAATAATACATAGCAAACTTTATTACGTACGAACATGTTCAGTGTTTTTCTCCGCCATCATCAGGTACATACAATTTTTTATCTACAATGCTAACAGAATATATAAACAAAAACTTAGCATAAGAATTCATATTTATGATAACGAATACTTATGCTAGAAATTCATACTTATGATGACTGCCATCAATAATTTTACGTTAATGGCAACCAAACTAATCCACTTCTTCAGTTAGCTATTTTATTCATTGTAAATTCTATTATACTGCTTTTTTCACTATTAACTTATATGAAATTATCGGATTCAACTCTACATGCAGTTGTGATTAATAACTTTTATTACATCAAATGTTTTCGGCAAACAAAACAGATTTTGCCATCTTCAGGCTGTGCATATACAAATACAAACGGTTTTTTACTTTTTATAATTTAATAATTTCATATAAGTTAATAATAATTTCATATTTCATAATTTCATATAAGTTAGCTATTTTATTTCAGTTTAAGAATGTTTCTCAAAATAACTGCAATGAAATAATTCTCACTAAAGAAATTCACTTTAAAAATAAGCATTTGCACATGTTCTCTAATTGAATATTTAATATTTCAAAAAAAATTAAAAATGACCCACATTTATCACTTTTGGTCATTTTCAGTTCAAATTTTCAAAGAATAAATTTTTTAATCTTTGCTCTTCTTGAAAATAATAAAAATAACAGATCTCAGGAATTCCTGCAGCTAATATAACATTACCAAGATAATCATTTTTGTTTCTTCAACTGCAAAGTCGCTTAATTCTATCGAATATCAATAAACAATAATAATGCTTATAATTAAACCTAACGGTTAACATGAGTCTGCAAATCCAGAGTTCTGCCTGAGCTCAGGTCTTTTACTATTTTCTAATAAATATAAATATATTCAAAATAACCAATGATCTAAGTTTAACGTCTTATTGACAAAATAAACAATCAGAAAAAACTTACAACTATAAAAGTATCAAACAAGTGTTAGAACTAGACTGGCGAAAACTACATTAGAAATTTACACTTATAAATTCAATAAATTCTCAAAACAAGTTAAATGACAATAAAAATATAAATTTATTAGACTCAAAAATCATTTACAAAAAAAAGTAATCAAAACTTTAATAAAGCAACTTCAACTAATCAACAAAACTTATTTAATCAAAATTCAAATATCCAAAATCAAATTATTCACCATCAATAAATCTTAAAGACTACTAAAATTCTAATACCTCCACAACCGATACAAACTTCAAACCATTGCAGATCTTTTACAAGAATTAAAAAATTGTCACTCAAGCAATTTCACTCTGAAATCAACACCTCTATGTTACACCTCTCCGAGTCATCAAAATCTTAGGCTTTTCTACTAGATGATGTACAGTCCCACATTATTTCATTTACATAAGTCGTGCAACAAGTTTACTTTTATTAGTTTACAGGAGTAAATCAATTCATGTCATCCTCTTTACAGTTTAAATCGTAATACCAAACATAACATCGATAAAAGATTATTCTTATTTTCTTATATCGGATCAGTGGAAAATTATTTAGAGGTGATGATGTCACAAACTGAGAAAGCTCCTTTGGAAGACAGATGTCTGTTCCGTAAACACATAATTACCAAATACTAAGACAGAGAACATGGAAGTAAGTTAATTCTTAAACAAAATATAATATGTTAAATAATAATGAATATAACGATAAAATAATAAGAGTATAATGAAATAATAAAAATAGGATAGGTCAGAGTTAACCTCTTCACACAATTAATTAAATTTTTAAACAAATAAAATTCTAACATTCAATTTAAGTAAAACTAGCTAAAATTTTTATTTTTTTTATGACTGAATTTATTATTTGGTAGATTAACTATGTGGAAATTTTTTGGTTTTTATCCAAAAAATTTGTGATCAGATTCTGGTCTTAGACTTTCAAAAATTATCTTGGGGTATGTTGTTTGACCCATCAGTCTCCATGTTCTACAATCCTATAATCACCATATAATAAGGGCAACTTATAATTGGGCTTGAAATGGACTCATCACTCACTAATAACTAAATTAAGAAGTTTTATTAAAAAATAATTTTTGCTATAAACTTGTGTATGTTAATATAACAACTAAACATATATTCCACTGTAAAGTTGTAATATTCAAAACTGTCAATAATTATTAATTAAACACCTAATGGTTAATGACTCTGCAAATTCCAAAATCCTGCCTGGCTAGATCTTCTAAACTTCTGGAAAATAAATTCTGAAAATAAATCTAACACAACAAAAATACAATCAGAACTTAATGATTATTAAAGTAACAAACAGTGTTAGAACTAAATTAAAAAAGACATTAGTGCAGTTTATTCAATTGCACTAATATCTTTTTTAATGATTAATAAATTGAATAAATTTAAAAACAAGTAAAATTAAATAATAAAAAATAATTTATTGAATTCAAACACAGTATTAAAGTGCTTATTTAAACAATTATAAAGCAACAGATAAGTTAATGAAAACTTGTTTAATTATCATCCAAGGATCCAAAAACAATAAATTTATTAATCAGAAATAATAATTAATCTTAAATAATAACTTGTTCTACTACTACCAATGCAAATGCAAAAAAGTCAGTTCTTGATTTCACAAAAGAGAATTGAAAGTCATTAATATGGTTCTGTTCTTGATAGATTACACATCATTCTAGTGGCAAAGATCCTTTTTTATAATGACTTTTACAATCTCATTCTTAGTTCATTTATTTATATTCATGCAACAACTTCAAAGTTTAGTTAATAAATAAAACAATTTGTGTCAGTTTCATTTCACTTTAACAATAATTATTTAAAATTTGATCCCCACCTGCAGTTTTTTCAAATATGACTAATGGAAAAATTGCAAATGAGGATCAAATTTCTATCACTTTGCTAAAGCATCCTAGCAATAATTAAAAAAAATGCCTACTAGATTTTCTTAATGAACTATATAAAGAATGTAAACTCCCAAAGGATTTTACAGAATTTATCTTCATACCATACCAAAATCCCACAACATTAAGGACTGCAAACAATTCAGAATCATAAGTTTATTAAGCCACACTTTAAAATTGCTCCTCGAGATTATCAACTCCCAGATCCAAAATTTTTCTATTTACAATATTTTTTAATTTTCAGAATTTTATAGTTTAAGAAAAATTCAATATTTTCAAAAATATCATTTATTGAATCACATAACTGGAATAACTTTGATAAATTGTACTATAAAATTGACAGGATGGAATAAAAAAAATATAAATTCTATCAAGACATTCAAATATAAACAATGTTTATTTACACATAATTTAAAAAATATTTTAGCAACTAAAAAAATTTAGGACCCACTGTCAAAAGAGAGTATTTTCAATGAATATACACAAAAAAAAAAATTTGAAAAAGCTGAATTAATAAAATCAGGATTGAATTTTTTTAACTCATTTTTTTTATTGTTTTTTGTTCCACTTTATGTCTATACACATCAATGGCAGTGAAGGGATTAATGAATTAAAATGAATTTCAACGAAAATAGCACTAAAAGCAAGTAATATATGTTAAACATTTATTTTGTAAAACGCTTTCGAACTTTTAATAGTCCCTCTTCAGTACTTACGAAAATTAAAACTTAAGACCACTCTACAAGATTCTTATGCATTATTGTTCTGGACATCGTACACGTTATTGATGTCTAGAACAATAATGCATAAGATTCTTGTAGAGTGTTCTTAAGTTGTAATTTTTGTATGTACTGAAGAGGGACTATTAAAAGTTTGAAAGCGTTTTACAAAATAAATGTTTAACATATATTACTTGCTTTTAGTGCTATTTTCGTTGAAATTTATAAGAATAGCAAGTAGGAATAGAGTACTGTTATATTATTATTATTATTATTATTATTTAAAAATTTATTTAGCCAATAAAAAATATTTTATGGTTTTTAATGTAATTATATTTTTTTAAACATCAAAAATATCTGATCCCATAATAAAGTTAACACCACACAAGAATATTCATATTTTGAATTGTATTCATTTAGAATACAATTCAAAATAGCATTCTCATTGTTTTCTCATTGTTAGTATTTTGTAAAACTGAATTTTAAATGATTTGTAACTGAAGAGAGTTATTTAAAAATATAAGTACTTTCAGTTCTAAATTATTAAAATTTTTGTTTGTATGCAACACCTGTGTTAGTGCTGTGTTTTATATATTACTATAGTAAAATTTGAGCAGAGGACTTTTATTAAAACTTAAGACAGTTCTATATACCCCAAATTTGTTTTTTTAATTATATCTTAAATAATTGCAATTCAAAATCAATCAAATTAAATATATAAATATTGTAATAATTTGCTTTCCAGCGTACATTCACTGTTAACTTAAATTATTCTTATCATATTTATTTTTAATGTAGCATTAAACATAATCACATTTTTGATAATAAATAACAATCAAATAAATTTCACTATATTCCTGTTTGAATATTAAATTTTTTAAATTAAATATTAAATTATCATATTTATTTTCTCTCATATAATTCTTATATATGGAGATTTAAAAAAGAAATCAAGGAAAAATTTGCATAATTTTCTGATCTTGATTTTTTATTGAAGTGTATAGAAACTATTATGTGCAGAGAAATTTTAGAAGATAATTTTTCACTATTTTAAATTTGTACAGAAGTGTTACCAAATAACATATTAAAAGATAGAAAAATAAAATCAAAATGCACTAAAAAAGTTTTGTACAACAGATGAAATGGAAATGCAGCTAGTTAATGCAATTGGCTCAAAATGCAGGTTTATATCTCGATTCTGTAATTTGTCATTTATTGTATTTTTTGTAAATAGTGATAAAGAATTATTTATTTATCATTTAAAAATATTCAATCAAAAATAACATTAGGCATTATATGATCAATAATTTGAAAAAATTATGTAATTAAAAAATTTTAAAAAATAAATTTTATGATGCATATAAACTGCTTGTTATGATATATGTCAGGAAAATATATATTTTCGAACAGTAATTTGTTTAAAACAAAATTAAATCAATTTTAAAAATATCAGTCACAGTGAAAATTGTATTTTATAATATCATATATAAAAAGTTGAAACGATACAACAGAAAATGTATTGTAAATATAGAAGCTGTTTAATTATGTTAGAATAATAAACAACAGACTTCAATAAAAGCCAGGAAGAATTTCAGAAAAGAATGTCAAATAAATTAATATTTTAATTTATGCATTTACTTTTATTATTGATTTTTTTCTTATATTGGAATTAATAATATATTTTTTTTATAAAAACACAAGATTACATGGTGTAATTTTTATGCTTGGCAATTCATAAAAAACTTATTACTGTAGATAAACAAATTTCTTATTTCATTTTTAAAAAAATAAATTATAAAAATAAATATTATATACACATGGATATATATATATATAAAATTTATTTTTTAATATTAAATGCATATTGTCAAAAATTCCAAATTTTTGGTTATTTGGAATTAATTCAAGGAATTAATCTCCCAATTACCCTGATTAACCAACTACGAGATATCTCGTAGTTTATTCTACAAATTTAGATTGGTTGCAATTCACAGAATAAGCATAATTAGGAAAGATTAGAAAGAATAAACCAAAATTTTATATAATAATATTTTTTTAAAAAACAAATTGACACAATAATAATTTTTATTATGCATTACCTGCAATCTTACCCCAACAATGGGTTTTTTCCAGTGAGGATCATTACTGGGAAAAACCCATTGTCGGTGGATCATTCTGTATTATTGTACAGCACTTATCACAGAAATTTTATTCAGCGATGCCAGCTACAAGATATCTTGTAGTATTTTATTTTTTTTTTTTAGTTACTGTAAATCCATTTTAGTACAATATCTGCAACTAAATATTATTATATTTTGTGAAGATCTATGTGTTTTCCTTAAAATAAAATCTTGATGCCTATGCCAAAACCCTCTAAATCTGACTGACAGTTAATCAGGATTCTAGTGTATTATTCCTTACTTTAAGTTCTGGTGCATCATTTTGCAATAAAATATATAATCATAAACCACTAATATCTATAGATATAGATTATATATTGACTGCATGATCTAGACCTGTGTTTCTCAAACTGTATTCAATTAATGAATTTTCGGGGTTCCACAAAAAAAAGAAAATGATCCTCTCAAAGTTTTAGTTTGAATTTTAATGTATCCACTTATTTATGTGAGAGCAGATTCTCAACAGTCACATTAACCAAGACAAAACAACACAACAGATTAAATTTGACATCAACTTTAAGATTATCTTTAACCAACACTGAACCAAATAGTGAAAATTTATACAAGGCAATGTTATCTCACCCTTCCCATTAAATTCTTAAATCCATGAATTAATAGTTACATTTTTGTTATTGGATTTGTTAATAATTTTATTTTTATTTTGTAATTTATTTTATGTTTTGTTTTCCATTAAATATGAATTAGTATATATATATATATATATATTTTTTTTTTTTTAATTTTTAAACAATTTTTCTTTTGTTATTTTTTCTTATAAAAACAATTCCAGAGCAACAATTTATTTTCTTTGTTGCAATTTTTTTTACATAAAATATCTAAAAGACCTTGAAAGTTCCTGAAAGTGAAAGTTTTTTTTTTTTTTAATTTGGCTAAAATAACCTCATCTCTTTTTTTAGTCGCAGAATATGCAAAAAAAAAGGAGAATAATAACACGACCATATTCATACGACAACTCATATTTTCAAAAGGGTTCTGTGAAAACGAAAAGAAGTTGATAGTTGATAGGGTTCCATAGTGCCAAAAAGTTTGAGAAACACAGATCTAGACCATTCCTAATGGTTGTTTTAAAATAAAAGGAACAGAAAAATTATTTTTTTTATAATTTAAATAAAATATTTGATTACTTTACAATATTTTATTTTATTTATTTTTATTTAATATAATAATAACTATATTTTTTGGCTTATAAGATGCTGAAGCATAGAAGATGCATTTTAATTTTGGAATAGTAAATTTAGAACAATAAATTTATAGTTCTTCCTATTTAAAAATAATTGTAAATTTAAAATTCAATAAAAATAAAAATTCCAAAAGCCAGTAAAGGAACATATAGAATTATTACTATTATTATTTTATTATTATTCAACATGATATAGATTACTGACATGATCATCTTTATCATTATCATCATAATTATCCATTAGACTTAAATGTATAACTGGAATTCATATTTTACTCCAACAGCAGCTTGGTAATTATTGAAAAGTGTATTGACTATTCAACTCAGTCCTCAAAAATAGCACTACAGACAAGTAAACATTTATTCCGTAAAACATTTCCGTACTTGTCTGTAGTGCTATTTTTGAGGACTGAGTTATATAGAAACAAGTAGATTAAGCCTTGATGTTTTATTGACTATTTATTATAATGATATAAACTATCTGTTAACTACATTTTGTTACTTTCCTACTTTTCAGTTTTCGTATACATTGCATTATCATTTTCAACTCATAACACACACAAATACTTTAAAAATCACCCTATGGAAAAAAGTATCTTATAAATAGATGAATACAACAATTATTATATTTTTATTTTTTCAAATTTTAGTGAGTCTGGTAGAAATATTTTTCACAAAATAAGTTTAATATCTAAGAATGGCACTATGTATGATGTAACATAGTTTTACAACATACTTTATATTACAATTTATAATTTGCATAAGATTTCAGTGTTTGAAATATAATATCTTTCAATATTCTATTCTTTCTGAGTCTATCAATTGATTGCAGATAGCACACAATCATCATTATAAAAAATAATCCAAACAATCCATAACAATGATTTATTGATTGTAAATATTCAAATTTTTCAATCCATTTTATATTATAAAAAGTCATTTTTATTTTTAAAGCAAATAAAATGCAAAGAAAATATGAGAATCAATTAAAGGGACACACAGGCAGAATTTCAGTAAAAACTGCTAAACATTCGATTTCTAGTTTTTAATATTTTTAAATTTTGCAAATCTTTCTGTATCAAAATCTGTTAAAATTATTTAACAATATGCATTAATAATAATATAAATTAATAAAATTCATAATCCTTTTCATATGTGTCATATGTTTTCATAGATGACACATATGAAAAGGATTATGTCATTTTTCGCTGACTTTGAATACTGAGAGCTGCCGACATGTTTAAGATTGCGGACTATGTTGTATATCATTAGAAACTTCATGCTGTCATCTTTCCCGCTAAAGACTCAGATTAGACAAAGGAATAGTATTATCAGTGTTACAACCCATTTTATTTGTCAAGTTTTTCTCTAATGTAGCCTCTGACTGCTTGGAGTAAATTTTCAAGCTTTCCAATTGGATATCAAGTGCATACATGCATAGTTGGGCAAAGTTGTCACTAATGCATTGTAGTGTTTTTTACTGCTTTTAATCTTTTATAGTGAGTTTTTTATTCTTTTTTTGTGCAATTTCTGATATTTTACAATCAAAATTATGCCACGTAGCAAACAAGCATTTAGAATTAAAAAAAAGAAGCAAACCAAAGGGAAGGAGTGAAGGCAGAAAATCAAAATCAGCAGATTTGACAGAAAATATGATGATTATTGAAAATATTCTGGATTTAAAAGCAGGAAAATATTCAAAATGATTTATTACATGAAAGTGAAAGGATTTATAAAGAATTAACAGATGAATCTCTAAAAGAAATGACTTCCTATCAAAAACAACAGTATTTTCAGGATTCCAGTACTTTTGAAAATTTATGTCCAGGCTTCTAAATTCAAGCACTATAGCAAAGAAACTAAATTTTTAATCTGACATAATGTTTTCGGACATAAGCGTCCCCATAACGTTTTCGGACGCTTATGTCCGAAAACATTATGTCAGATTAAAAATTTAGTTTCTTTGCTATAGTGCTTGAATTTAGAAGATTA
>WUQG02446870.1:0-13197 GCA_011317285.2 Androctonus mauritanicus
TAAGTAACATAACTTAACCTAGTCCTATAAAAATGCTATAAAATAAAGATCAAAATATTTCAGAGTATGTAGACATGAATAAGCAAAATCTAAGGGATAGACTATTGGAATAGCCTTTTCATTATATCTGTTTTGTATCTTCACACAGCATTGCCATTTAAATTCTATAAGTAATCTGTCATAATAAATTGGAATAATGCTATAGTCGTTAATAGTATAGAAAAATTACAAGAAGGATTTATAAAGGAATTAATTTCAATTCTGAAGAAAAATGAAAAATAAATGTAATTAGCTAACAATGAAATAATGGAGTTTTTAATGCATGGAAGTTTGCAACCAAAAAGAATCTATAAAAAACCTTACTCAAATCTTATATTCTTTATACTTAACAATATAAATCTATTTTCCTTTTGTGGTCCTTTGCCATTAAATGCCAACAAACAAAATCTGTAATTGTTAAAAAAAATGCAGGTTTCTTTGTAGAAGTAAATTGCTAACCAATTTCCACTTTCTGATGATTGTTTTGTGTGCTAACACCTTAAAAAATTCTAATTTAATATTACTTTCCTAACACTTACTATTGCAATTTAAAAACTTTTTGTTATTATTTAAGAAATTGTTAATAATTTAAGTAATTGTTAATAGTCCTAACATTCTTTATAATATAAAACTATGGCAATACACTTCTTATAAAAAAACAATACAAATAAATAATATAAAACCATAGCAAATTGCTTTGGTTTTACACACTTTTGCTAAAGCTTGAATCTTTGAACTAAAATTTGAAAAAGAACTCTAAAAATATAATATTTTCTAGAAACTTCTATATCTATTTTTTGTTAAAGTTTATATAGTGGCATCTTTGTTAATAGTATATGTACTGAAGAGAATCTGGTCTTCTGACCAGAAACATTATACCTATGTAAAGTTATTGACACTATTTTAATGCTGATTATTAATTTTTTTGGAAATTGTTGTTGTGTATCCAAAAAATACTGAAATAGTTTTATGTACTGTATTTTATTTTTCATAATTAGACTGGTTAGAAGTTTATTTTACAGATTTGAATAAAAAAAATTCAGATTACACCAAAAAAATCCATATTTTATAATCTGCCATCTTGAAATATTGTTTTAATATGTTAAGTAACTATATAATTTAAATTATATTAGTTAAAGATTATTCTGCTTTATTAATGTTTAAAATTCTTGAAGAGTATTTACATTTCCTGAGATTTGAAAATAAAATTTCACTATATAAATAAGCAAGCATTAACACAGGAGAGGTTTTTAAATTTACAATATTTACTATATAACATTATCAATCTGTTTTTCAGCTCCTCTTCAGTATGTAATGATTACGGAATACTTTAGAACATAGCAAACGAAATACATTAAAACAAAGTCAAGTAAAATATAATATAAATTAGTATATAATCATAATTTATCTAAAAGATATTTTAATGATTAGGTTTAAGTAAATAATAGTTTAGGTATATTATAGATTGTGTAAAGCACATCATTACCAAGCCAGTGATAAATATTTTGGTTGATTATTATTAATAATAATTTTTTGTTTATATCATTCACCTTTGATAGCTTTTGTAGTGGATGCTCTTAATGGAATTTTACATGATTTTAGTATATGGGCTTGGTTCCAGTTTATGGAGATGTCTTCATATGTGCTGTTTGCTAATACTGCTTGAAAGTTACCAGATTTTATATTAGCCTTATGTTCATTCAATCTAGTAGAGAGAGATTTTTTTGCATTCTTCCTGTGTACTGTTCATGCCTTTGATGGGTATGATTCTAGATTTGTATGGTGTAAATACGTGATATTTTTTGCATTTTTGTAATTGAATTCTTATTATTCCATAATGTAGAGAATATAGTTGGGTTTCTTTTGTATATAGTTTTTTGTTGTGCTCTAGTTATGCATTTTTTATTACACTTTTTGTGGCTGGACTATAATTTATCATATAATATTATTGGGGTTGTTGAGAATTCAAATTTGTTGTTTGGTGCTGTATACAGCCTTGCTCATTGCTAGATTTTAATATTTTGTTGTAGATTCCTTTCATTTTTTATAATTATAACAGTATTTGTATCCTTGTATTATTATAGCACTAAATTCTTTATTTTTATCATTTTAGGTCAAACAATGTGTAAAAATTCTGTTAGAGTTCTGAAGGCTGCCAGTTTGTCGTTAAGTCTAGTGAGCCAATATGGTATTATAATAGGCAAATAAATGGTTTTTTTTTTTTGTAAATAGTTCTCAAGTATTCACCATTAGATATAGTGACTTGTATGTCAAGGTAGTAGAAAGTTTGAATGTTTTTGCTATTCTGATTTTAATTTTAGGCCTAATGTTTGATCAATTAAATCTATTTTTATATCTTTGGCTCTTTGGTTTTGTTTCTATATGATGTATATGTTATGATAAAAGTGATTAATCTGGTGATTATGCATAATTGCTGGTAATTATGTATAATCACCAATGATTTCAGTAAAAGTAATAAATTTTTTCGTATATTGTGAATTTATCACATTTAGAGGTGATTATACATACTCATCATTTCATATTGGTAAATATGATAAATCGTACTTAATTAATCAAATTTACTAGACATTTTGCTTAATTGCCAGTCTAAAATGATAAATTTGATTAATAATGTATTCTCTTCAAGTAATGAAGTAATTTGTTGCATTCATCTTTATTTATATAATAAATTTGGCTTTAAGTGATCAAAGAAAATTAAGATCTCACTCGGTTCAAGAAATAATCACAATTGAAGATATGGAAATCAGAGATCAATACCCGAATAATGATATCTATAAAACTTGAATATGATAGATCTGATATTTTTGTATATGACAAAACAAGAAAATTGTATGTCATATTGAGATTGAAATCACAAATGAAGATTTGTTAACAAATGGAAAAAAAAGAGAAAATATGAATTAATAGTATATGAACTGAGTATAATGTATAAGTATGCCAAATAAAGTTAATTTCCTATATGATGACTTAGGATAGCATTGAAATAACTAATCACAAAAATGATATCAGAGCTATTGATTTGCCCATAAACATAGAATCATACATTCAGACTCACGTCTTCAAGAATTGTCAAGGAAGATGTGAAAGATGACATTGAAAATGTACTAAAATGGTTAGAGATAATCAAAGCTAAAAGTGATGAGTACTAAGGAGCTGTTATAAAAGTTAAATAAGAGTAACCCTATAATTTAATTAAATTATTATTAATAAAAAAAAAAATTCATCACTGCTTACTTTTATATCAAATTCAGAAATAAATCTAGCACCATAAGCAAGCATGAGTTCTGTTCCATTTATGTAGAATAGTGTATAATGGAGATAACTGTGTATGGTGTATTGATGAGGGACTGAAACAAAAGTCCAAAAACGTTATACAAAATAAAAGTGATGCGTGCTTATGGTGCTAGATTTATTTCTGAATTTATTAATAAAAACAACAAAAAGTGAGAAATTTCATGTTTATCAAATTTGTGAACTACATTTTGGAAATTATGCAAAAATCACTTTAAAAGTAATATATTCAGCAATATTTATCAAACTTACCAAAATTATTGGTGATTATGCATAATAACTGGCAATTATGTATAATCACTAATTAATCACTTTACTGTAACACATATCATCAGTATAGTGTTCTATACAGTTTAATACACTTCTACAATTTAATTTACTTAAGCCTAATTGTTAAAAAATCCTTTAGAAAAGTTATAATTATTTACTAATTTATATTAATATTTTATATAAAAAAAATTTATGGTCATCACAATTAATATTATATTTTACTTGATTTTATTTTAATGTATTCAAACATTTTAAAATGTATTCCATTTGCTGTTTTAAAGTACGGCTATCCAACCTGCGGGTCGTGGGTTGCATGTGGCCCAACATAAAATCATAAACTTTTTTAAAACATTGAGATTTTTATGTACTTAATAAAGTTAATGAAGTTTTATTATTTAAATAACTGTCTACATTTCCTATTTCCATTTTCTAAAATATTCCTTATTTTAGTGATTAAAACTTCCTGACTTGTTCAATGGTTTTAAAAAAATTCCTGAATGAAAAAGAAGTCTAAAATTATTATAAGACATTTTTGCATATTTGTCATGATGAATATCATATATTGTATATTATTTACTAACTTTTCTGCTTAACAACTATTGTTAGAATCAGTATATTTTTTTTGTGCAGCCTGAGACTATTTTTTTCCTTCAAATGTTGCTCAAGGAAGGCAAAAGGTTGGATACCCCTATTCTAAAGCATTCTATAATTGTTATGTACTGAAGAGGATCTGAAAAATAGATCAAAAACATTATATAGTAAATATTATAAATTTAAAAACCTCTCCCTGTTTTAATACTTGTTTATTTATCTGGTTATTTATGCATCAATAAGCAGGATAGTCTATACTTTATATTTAGTTATGAAATTTCACATTTGTAAATACAAATATTTATAACTGAGAGAGCTTATATACAGAAATTTCAGAATAATTCAACAGAAAATGTTTTGTAAATTTACAATGTGTATTAGCAGAATCTAAAAAAAAAAGTCTTGATGTTCTCTTAAAAATTTAATCTTTTTTTAATTTTAATATTTAATTCAGAGATGAATATTCTTGACAAAAAAATATGGAAGTCAGAATGGACCAAATTAAACCTTAAAAATTAATTAATTAATCAGATGGTGGCATATACCCTTGATTTGTTAATCATTAATCAAAAAAGTTTTTATTCAGAATTGTTTTACTAGAGGTTAATTTGACTTGAAATATTTGTTTTAATTTGATGTTATTCCTCTAGTTAGTTTCTATTAGTCAGAATTGATTTTGCTTCATTTTTTTTATGAAACTTGTTAACAAAGCCTGGTGAAAGAAAGGTAGTGACTGCAATAAGAAAAAGGACAGCTTCTCAATGCTAATACTTGATAATGAAAATAAAAAATTCTTATAAAATGTTGAATTTTTTTTTGTTAAAATGTCCTGATTTTTTAAATGAGGATTTTTTTTAACAATGTGCTGAATTTTGGACTTTACAGTAATGTTTTGATTTTTCTGAAGTATACTGGATTTTCACTGATATGTTTTGCAAAATTTTGAATTGCTTTTACTGAGAATTTTTTTTTTTTAACAGAATTGAATTTTGCTCATTTTAGTTAAATGCTCATTCTTTCAGGCTGAAACCATTCATATTAATAAAAATTAATGTATATTAAACATATGTAAATGCTTGATTTATATGAAGTCATCCAAAAGTAATGTTTTTTTATACTGTATTTGTTCAAATATGTCTCAACTTGTCTAAACATGAAGTTTTAAAGCTTATCACAATGTTAGATAAATGTTATTGATTAAATAGAGAATATATATTTGATTAAATTAGCAAGTGATTTATCTTTTATATCATTTCAAACTTTTATGTTATAAATGACATTACGTTTGGAATGACCTGGTATTATCTGAATAAATCCAGGAAGATATTAGTATATCAAATAGTAAGATAGCATTCCTAATCCAGAATATCCATAATCTGGTATACCAGAGAATATTCATAACACCTGTTGTTTTGATAAAATTTGTTTTATTCATGATTTGGCATAGCTTACATCATTGCTGGATTAAAGATGCTCAGCTATATATGAATAATCAGTTTCTGTTTATTTTTTATATTTAAACTTTTTTCAAATTGTTTTATTTCAAATTTTAAATATTTTTATTTGTATATATGATCATTGTTTTAAGAATGTAATATAAAATATAAAATGTTATTTAATTTATTTGAAGGTATCATGGCAATTTTGTTTAATGGAGTAGTCATGTCTCATTATACTCATTTCAATTTGTCTCCTGTTTCTCAAATAACTATGCAGCAAACACTTCGAACCCTTGCTTTTATAGCTGGTAATATAATTTTTTTTAAATAAAATAATTTTAAATTTAATATAAATTATGAATTATTTTTTTCCAGAAACAAGTGTTTTTGCATATCTTGGTTTGGCCATATTTAGCTTTAGATTGATTATTAAGCCATCTTTAATCATTTGGAGTGTGGTAAGTAATTTTATTTTAATAAAAAATTTCAGTGATTTAAGTACAATAAATATATAAGCAACTAAAATTTCACACAGATACACAGATAGTTTCAATTTTCAATTGATGTTTTTTTTTTCAGACTTATATTAACATTTGTCAAAAAGAAAGTTTTTATTTGAAGTTTTCTTTAAATACAATTAAAAGGAAAATCATCAATTATAATTCTATATTATCTGATTTCCCCCCTCTAATTTCAATATTGATACTTAAGACATTGTACTAATTATTTTTCAATAAATACAAACTTATATATTAAATTTGTTTTAAAATAATATATAATATTTACAATAATTTTTTAATATATCATAATATTATAGGATTGATTCTGGTTTTCATTTGTTTATGAACTTTAAAATATAGAGATAACGAATAGTGACACACATTGGTGGAATACTATTGCAACAGAATATATCTAGTGGAGAGAATTTTCAAAAAATTGTGTTCTATTAAAAATACAATGAAAATGAAAGCAATTTATTATTACAGCATCAGAATGGTGTTTTTTTTTTTAATAAAACATTTATCTGATATTTATCTGGAAATAATATGGTACAAAATATCATTCATCAAACATTAGAGAAATTTAATCATTTTAAACATGGATATCTATTGATAGGGACAGAGATAGCCATTAACAGATTTCCATATCTTTGAAGGAGACACTTTATTCATTCAAGAACACAGAGATGAGATCTTTGAACCATATATTTTTTCATTTGCAAGTATAATGGGCCCACAATTCATATTATGATAATGTCTGCCCACATAGTATATTGTCTTATGGATCAATATCTTGATGAACAGGGAATTGATCTAATAGATTGGATCATCAAATCTCTGGATCTAAATTCAAATGAATTTCCATGATATGCTCTTGGAAGAGTGATTTCCTCCTCTTAGAAGCCTTATTAAGATCCCTTTGTATTAAGACTGTCCTTTTGCACAAGTGGTCATTAATACCTTCAAAATTTTTTTATAACTATGTGGCTAATATAAAAAGGGTGCTGGAGACTTGCAATCTGAGATGATCCTTAAGATTAGATGTCTGATTTTTCCTAGGTCATTACTTTGATTATTTTGAAATTTAATTCCTGAATTTTTTAAAAACAAATTGAAATCTTTTAATTTGTATGTATATATTTGAATAAAATAATGTTCAAAGTATGTTTTTTTGTATATGGTTTTTATATATATGCATCATTTTATTTTCAGTATTTCAGTACATTTACCTTATAGTGTATTATAGCAATTCAGTTTTATTATGATGTATAATTGAATCATTTATTCAATTTATTTTGTTCTTATTATTTTTATTTCAATAATTTTCTAAATAAAAATTATCTTTTGTATTGTTTTATGATGTGCTAAAATATATGATTAATTACTAAAGTATGTAATTAACTTTCGGTTTTGAGAATTGTCTTTTTTTATGTAAATTGCATTTACCAATCAGTTGATTAATACAGTTTACATGCAAATGATCTGATATATTGATAATGTCTATTTTGTGTTAATTATTTTGGTTTTTTTAATAAACTTACTACAGTACTGTATTGTGCTATCATTAATAATGTTAGTGGGCAATCAATAGATGTTATATAGTCATACCTCATTTTACATCATTAATTCATTCCAAGATTTGCAACTTGAAAAATAAGTTAAATAAACTCTTTAAAAATCATCTTAGACTCCCCCTATAAATAACCCTGTAATGTTACTAATAACATTTTTAAACTTCTAAATAAATTTATAAATTTCAATAACCAACTCATACTCCAGTTGGACAAATAGTCAATCTACTTTTGTATGCAATGTAGAAAATTGAACAAGAATGAACTTTAACATAAAAATGCAGTATCTAGTTATATAGCAAAAATAATATCAACATCAATACACCGACATATTTACATTTGTGCTTTATGCTTGTGAGATTCGGCCTTTAGTAGATTTTTTTTTTTTTCCTATTAACAAAAAACCAATATAAGTCGAAACAACTTAAGTGTGTGTGTGTGTAAATAATATTTATCATATGGCCATATTGACTTTTGATATGGTAGGATTCCACCTTATTAGCCAAAAATCAAGGACTATAGCAGAAACACTATAAAGTGGTGCCAGAAATCAAAGTATCATATTTTGATACAAGCAGGATATGTTAGCAAATTTGGCATTTAAACTTCATATATATATATATATATATATATATATATACTCACTCTGTCTTTTTAAAATTATATTTTGAAAATTGCATAATTAAATTCTAAGCAAAATTATGTAAAAAATTTATTTAAAATCTTATATAATTTCATTTAAAACTTTTTATTAATATATAATATCATAGTTTTTCAATAACAAAGAAAAACATAGCTGTATACATAAAAACCATAAATATATATTCTATCACAAATAGCATTTGCATATTAATTTCAACAATATCAACAAACAAACAGTTAATCATATTTTTAAATTAATAATCAATAAAATTATAAAATATGGCATGATGCATTCTGTAACTTTATACTAGTGAGTAATTTTTAATAATTAATTAATAAGACAAATATTTTGGATAAAAATCTAGTCTTGCTATATATGAATTATATTCTGACAAGATTTAGCTATATCTGTATTGTATAGGTATCTCTCCTATAACAATACTGTAGCTAGGTTCCTAAAAAGCACTGTTGTCTGAAACTGTGTTATGTGAAATCTGGAGTCAATACAAAAAGGAGATTTTATGTTCCAAAACCAATTAAAACAAATAACTTTCTTTTAATTCCATACAGAAAGCTTAATTTTTATTAAGAATATTAATACCATGGAACATAAAGAAAGAAGAAAAATATATATACAATATCCTGAAAAATAATATAGGCAAAACAAAAGGAAAGAAAAAGTATACAGCCTATGTAATAATCATTTAATAATTATATCTTCCTTACCAATGTTTCATTAAAATGAGAATGTTTTTTCTTTAACAATATCAACTTCATTTTCTGAACTTTTTCCTGCATTTAAAGTTTGGGTATCTTTTGCTCTCTTTACAAAATCTGTAACTTAACTCATTACAACCCGCTAGAAAACAACCGTTCCTTAACATATAATCGAAAACATTTATGAATAAGAAAAATTTTTTTCTTCTCTTTCACATTCCTTTATTGAAAGATAAAAATAAATTTTTATCTAAGAACTAAATATTTGGAAAACAAAGTACTCAATTTTTGCCAATTAATTCAATTTCAAATCAAAAATAGATTGCATATTGTCCCTCTCACAGCAAACTAGCAAAACTGCATTTATGACTAATTTTAGCAAAGTATTTCCCAATGATTGCATTTTATGAATATTGTCCATAGTGTGGATTTACAAGAATTAATGAAAATGTTTTGTGTGGTAGAAAAGTAAATTTTCTAAATGTGTTAAGTAAAAATCGTGTTGTAGAAGTATCTTGTTATATGAGAGTTTCCACAATTTTCAAATTGTGTTATAGCAAAACAGTGTTGTAGGAAGCTGTGTTATAGGATACCTGTGTATTATTAAATTTGTATAATTGTATGTAATATTTATAAATAAAATAATGAATTTATATTTATTTTAGATTTTATGCCTTATTGGAAGAGCACTGAATATATTTCCTTTGGCTTTTCTTGTCAATCATTTTCGAGAACATAAAATTACTCGAAAAATGATGTTCATTATGTGGTTTAGTGGTAAGCTAAGTATTTATATTTCATATATAATTATATTATTAAAATAATACCCAACTTTAATATTACAAATATTTTTTAAAACTAGTCTCTTAAATCTGAGTTTCTATAAAATAATAATAGTTTTCTGTATTCTAATTTAATATTATAAATTACATTGAAAGTACTTTTTACACATGTACACACATGCACACAACCTCACTTTAAGGTACTTTGCTTTAGAGTGCTTTGCTAATATGATTCTTTACAATTATATTCATGTTTAATATTTTCAGCATTTGCCTTGCTCTTTATGAGAGTTTCTGATGATATAATATTTTTATTAACAATTTTTTATTTTTCCATCTTTTTTATGCTTAACACTATTATGCATTTAACATATGATGGTGTAAATGTTTATATTCATTTGCAATTGAAAATAGACTGTTATTGTTTTATTGTAGTGGTCTTGAACTTAAATGTTAGATTTGTGAAGTATATCAGTATGTGATTGTAAAAACTTATTTATAGATTTATTGAGAATTATAAAATCAATGACATATTTCTAGTATTGTTGTTTTTCTGTCATGATATTGACAACAAAAAATTTTTCTTTATTTTGAAATTTGTTTTGAAAAATATATAAACTTTTAATGTATTTTATTTTTCAAATATTTTTCAATATTTTATGCTACATTAAAAATTTGAAATCTTATAATAATTATTAAATGCTCAATGCTGATATTTAATATTTTTCAGCAGTAAGGTATAGATTTTTTTTCTATCTATTTTATAAATTAATGTTGATATAATTATTACAATACATATCACACAAATGAAATGCAATATAAATTAAAAAATAAAAATCTAATAATAGAAAATCTTCAAAATTTGATGCTCTTAAATATTTTTTTATGAAACCAAAGACATTTGCATTTTAGCTTAGTTTGATTGAGAATTAATAATGTTCAAATGATTATGTTAAAATATCATTAAGTGTTTCGAATTTCATTAAAACAAATATTTTGTTATATTTTTGTCATCAAATGTCTTTAAATTTAAAAAACAAATCTATATTTACAAATAAATGTAAATAATACTTGTAATGAATTAATCCAATTCATTTATTACAAGTATAGAACAAATCATTTTTTATATATTTATTATGGTTCTAATAATTTGTTAATTGAATAGAATGTGTGTATATATAACCAGATAGATGACCAATAGACATTTATCTGATCGACATTGTTCTGATAGACATTTAACTGAACAGACAATTAGCAGAACAGATATATGGCCAAATGAACATATATGATTTTTTATTTTTATTTCTTTTTGATTTTTTGATATTTTTACTTATTCTTTGTAATATAATTTCTTTAAAAACAAACAAACAAAAAAAAAATAACATCACTGCATGATTGAAAAATTTTTGTACATTTACTAAAATAGGAAATACACTCAGTTCTGTTTTTACATGATAGATATGTTCCTAAACAATGTATAAAAAATGTGTAAAAACAAAAAAGTATATATATATTATATATCTATGGAAAAAAAGAAGATTGGTTCCAGACCTAAAAAAAATCACTAAAAATAATACAATAAACCATATGAAAAATCATGTTAGAATCTTGCAGTGCTTGCATTTTTTATTTCATAAAGATTGCACATGTATATAAAATGTATTATATAAAGTAAATTATCATTTGAAAAAAAAAATAACATATAACTAATTCATAAACACAAAAATTAGATAAAGTAATATGAGTTGCACGTAAGATTTTATTCATTGTCACTTTCTGATGATAAACTCATACATTTATGTAAGACAGTAATATCACTGCTATCACTAGAAATATTTTGGTCATCATCATCATCATCATCATGATGCTCCATTGGTGAAATTCTTTGTGATCACTTGAACAAAATTAGCACTAGTCTCCTGTGGTGCTGACGTTTCAATGATTTTGAAAATGAATTCAGTGATTTATCATTTTGTTTGTATTTTGGCTAAGTCATTATATAATTTCTGTAAAATGTCCTTAATGACTTCAGACCATGTTGAAACTTTCCTGGTCCTTCCTTATTACAATCATTTTTGACAAAGTAGTTTGAAAATTCTAACTTATCATTTATTGACTTTTCAGCAAAATTAATAAATTTATACATGCATTTATTTTAACTTTTATTAAATATTTTTTTATACTATTAAACATCAGAAAGGTATTTCTCACTTTAAACACCAAACTCAAAATGCAGACAAAACAAATTTCCTATTGAAGTTATACATATAATTAGGAGAATTCTCCAGAAATTCTTCTCTGATTGGAACCAAAACGACAACAAGGAAATGATAATGCAATGTGAATGCCACATTCATTGTAATATGGAAAAAAATTTTTCTTAGAATTTGGATCACTCATATTAAATCAAAATAAATTGTGTAAAAAGAGAGTGAAATTTTTTTTTAATACATGGTAAATCAAAATCATGTAAAAAAAATTTCTGTAAAAACAGAATTGCGTGTATATTAATTTTAATGTAATTGCTTTATAAAAATTTCAATATAGTGTTCCCCTGTTGTGTGTGTTTGTGAAATAGGGATCCAATCCATGTTATAACCAATGACCTATAGTTATTCTTTAATGGTCTAAAAACTTCCAATTTTACTCTATTGAGAATGATAAAAGTAACTGCTCATTTAGTATTTTTTAATAATCAAAAAAATAAATGTGAAATAATGTGAATAGCTAATAAGAACCTGTACATAGCATTAATTTGTTATGTCGAGAGTAGTGATTGCAACACTGGATCAAAAATACAATACCAGTATTCAGTATTTTTTAAAATGTAATACCGGAATATTGGTATTAGGAATTTTTCAAAAAGGTACAAAAACAGAGTTGTTTTCTTGCCATATTTATGAATTTTTTGTATAAAACTAAAATCATTGTAATTGTTTATATTTGTACATAACAAATATAAACAATTTTGTTATGTACAAATATAAAATAATAGAACAAATGTTATAATCAAATATTATTGATAAGAGCAGTAAAATAAGAAATTGGAACATTAGAAACAATAAAGGAACAAAGCATATAATAATATTATTAAGATGAGTAAATATCACATAAAAATTTTGCTTTGTAGTTTGTAATAAAATATCTATTAATAGAAAAGAAACATTAACTAATTTATTAACTACATAGTTTTGAAATGTGATCATAAAAAACATAATGCATCTATTGAACTGTCATTAAGCCTGGAATGTGTTTTTGTGCACAAATTACCTGCAGTTGAAAATGCTCTTTCTGCACCATGCTAGTTGGTGATACTGTTAATAATGAGTGATAT
>WUQG02446881.1:0-13197 GCA_011317285.2 Androctonus mauritanicus
AATCCAACCCTGACTAAAAATGAATCATAAGACATAAAGCAAGGGAAAAGGTGAACTTGTCTTACAGAATGCTCAAAAAACAATTTTCTTCATGATATAAGAATGTATTAAAAGCATTAAGTTAAAAATAATACAGCAAAAAAACATTCTGAAATAAAGTTTGATAACTCAACATGGATAAAACAAAGTAGTAATAATTTAAAGATTCAACCATGACATGAAATTATTAATTCGTACAAAATTGTACAAATTATTTGTGATGACCAAAAAAGATTGCTATATTTTTAGGATTTTATATCATAATATTACGGATAATTTAAACTATTCAAGCTTGGCAGTTTATATGATGATTTATAAAGTTTTAGTAATAATAGAAATAAGAATTTTGTGCACGATAGTGTATTCATAAGACTGACTAAACATAAGACATATTAATTTATAAATATATAAATTAATAATATGCCGTATTTTTGGTAAATCATCGATATCTAAGCATTTTCAAAAATTGTTTATGGTATAATTCTTTCTTGAAAGTTAAATTATTAGCTTAAAAGTCAGCGGCGGGCCAACAGCTATCGAGGGTAGGACGGAAGTCTTCCTGGAGCCCCCTAATTAGGATGATCACCATACAAAATGTCGACACAAATATATAATGGGTAATTCGGTTATTTTCAGTCCTAGAGGGTTGAGACTTCGCCTCTGGGGAGTTGTTTTTGACACCCTCAAAGGCGTGTTGCTAAATTATAAACCTTTTCCTTAAATCTAATGAAAAATTTATTAAACTTGTTTATTTTGTAACATTATTTTGACACACGCTTAACCACCCACTTTCACATTTTCCACGGGTGATAGATACTGCCACATAGAGCAGTATCTATCACCCGGGCTGCCTCATGAGAGCGGGCGCATGGCTAGAGGGGTGGAAAATTGCTCATATCTTATAAAATTATAGCTTCAGCGTTTCTAACATAAACTTTTAAACATAAACACGGCACATTTATACCTAATCATCCTCCCAGGATACAAAGTTCCTTTTTTATATTCCTGCATTTAGGTACATATACTTAAAACTTAAGGTTCTTCGGATGCCCCCTGGTCAGAGGCCCGGGGCGGTCCGCTCCTTCCGCCCCCTTGCTACGTCACTAGCATATTAATATTTTGTTTGAATATTTTTTCGGCAAAAGTATAAAAAAATTTCATGCATTTATTGAAAATCTTAATTCAAATGAAAGATTGAAATACAGTATACATTAATATATAATCTGTTATCTACGCGAAAAATTGGAGACGATGATAATACTGTATTTTGTTCGATGTTGTGTGCGTGTCTTCTCATTTTTTTACGATAACTCGTTCGTTTTTATTTTAATCTGGAATATAATAATAAATTTTAATTATAACTTGATATAATTTTAATTCTAACTAGGAAATTTCGAAGGTATATCTGATGAACCTGTTGTAGCAGTTGTTGCACTTTAATTATGACTGGAATTCATCACAAGTTTCCATATACAGTAATTATACTTCGGTTTAAGTCGATTCGATTTACATCATTTTCGATTCTACATCGAAAATGACGTAAATCGAATCGACTTACTAACAAATGACGTAATCGATTTGTTAGTAATAATGGGAAAAAATAAAAGTCTACTAAAGGCTGTATCTCACAGGCGTAAAACACATCGATGCTGATGACGATGCTAGGTGACGTCATTTCCGATATGTGGTTTTAAACGCTGCGTCTTTACGCCGAAGTTGAGTTTTGTTTAACTTTCTACGCCGCATAGAAGAATGTGTTCACTATTCGTCCAATCGTCTATGAGCTGGTTGTTGAAACTCTGTTGTTCTTTGAATGCGCGTCACGCATTTATATAGTTCGTTTAGATTTTAAATTTTGGACTACAAAACCATGGCGTTCAATAAATTTATGAATGAAATCACCGATAAATAAAACAATTATTGAGTTCTACTATCCACGTTGAATCAACTAACTTCAAATGACGTCACAATAACTGGCCAATAGCTAAACGACGTCGTTAATTTATATCGCATCGTACGCCTTCGGTTTAAACATCTGTACGTCCAACGTTTCGTGCGCGACGCATATACGTCAGCGTTTGACGTCTCGTTTTACGCCTATAACGTCAGTTTATGCGACTTTTCGTTACATCAGTCAACGAACATATTAATTAAAATCTCATAAAAAAAATTTTAAAAATTACCTAAAAACCAATATAAAGTGCAAAATCACATAAAAATGAATGTTTAAATATGCAAAATGATTTATAAAATTATTTAAAAGCTTAAAAATATTATTAGGAACGTTATAGGATTATTTATATAAGAGATCTAGATTGTTTTTTAAAGAGTTTATTCAACTTAAGTCGCGAGTGTTGGAACGAATTAACGATGTAAGGCGAGGTATGACTGTATATGGTTTCCTATTTTATAGTATATGAATGCGCTCAGTTCAGAACTTAAAAATGATGCATTTAGCAATTGAAAAATCTCTTTTAAAATACAGTGTACTTAAAAATATATTTTGAAATCAATTTTTATAAAATAAACTGATAATTCAATCAATGCAAACCGTACTGTACCTTTTCATCTTTCGAATTATTGGTATTATTTTATCTCGAGATTTATGCTTATCCACGTTCAGTATTTTTAATAAGAAAATTTTAAAGACTCTAATTATTATCTTCACTGATATGTATTTTTTCTTTATATATATCTTCATTTTAAATTTTAATATCAAAATCTTATATATTAACTCAAACAACTACTTACAAGAATTTTGTATCTAAAGATTCTTGTAACTATGATAACAATCAAAACTTTTAATAATTAAATTTTTAAATTTGTAATAAGTTCCATCAGTTATTATCGTACTTATAGATTTCTAATCTGAAGTAAACAACGACAAATTAGCATTAAAAAATCAAAAATTTTCTTCAAATACTGAAAAAAAAAATAGATAAAAATTTAAAATTCCTTTACTAAATTCTCGACTGGATTATCCTTAATGGATTTTTCGATCAGTATAAAAAAAAAAAACAAAATATTGAAGAGTAGAAAGTGAAAAATTTAATACTGTTATTCTCAACAGAAGTATTTTATTTCTACTTATAAGAATTAAAAGATAAAAAGGTATTTATTTATTTATTTATTTATTTATTTATTATTATTAAAATGTAAATTTATATTTTTGTAAAAGTAAATATTTTTTTTATTGTTGTTTACAGAAATTAGATACAGTTTTTATAATGAATTTATAAGTAATTCGTAAATTATTTGCTTTAAATGTCCAAACATTTTTCTTCTTGGAAATGTCGAATTTATTTTTTTCAAATTTTAATTAAAAATTTGGAGAGAAAATAATTTTTTTTTAAAAGTTTTTCATTAAAAAAGCAAACATTTTACGTTTTAGAATTATTTGTTTTGTGGTTTGCTTTTCTTTTATTTCCTTATAATATTTTTTTTTTTTCCTTCCAGATATTATTATAGTTTCTTCATTTGTTAAAATTCCTTTAAGCTATTGAGTAAGATGTTAACTAAATCATTATTAATTCTTTAAAATAATACTAATAACAGAGTATATCATTTCTAATCTCATTAATTCAATTTAATCTGTCAAAACCAGAATGTTATTGCTGAAATCTTAATCAAAGAGTTTGTTACGTTATCTTTCATTAAATTATACAAATTTTAAATTTTGTTTGACAAATTCGATTTTATAAAATTATAGATCGCATATATAAATTATCAGTTTTAAAATATACGTTAAATTATTAATTTAAATATGATTAGGTCTGTATTCTTTAGCTAATGTATCTATTTAAAATATCAGAAATTATTGATGTAACCCATTAATCCATTAACAAATATTTGATGAAATGTTATCATCATCAATACAACAAAAATTATTATATCAGCAATAAAGTACTACCATTTGTTGTATTATCATCATCAATACAACAAATTTTGTTATATTGTTGATGATAATATTTGTTGCATCAGCAATAAAGTATTATCATTTGTTGTATTATTATCATCATCAATACAATACATTTTGTTGTATTGATGATCAATACAACAAAATTTGTTGCATCATCAATAAAATATTATCATTTATTGTATTATCATCATAATCAATACAACACATGTTATTGTATTGATGATCAATACAACAAAATTTGTTGTATCATCAGTACAACACATTTTGTTGTATTGAAGATGATAATATTTCATCAATGTTTATTAATGGATTAATGAGTAACCTCAACAATTTCTGATCAATATTTGTTGTATTAATGATGATAATAAATGTATCATCATCCATCAAAGGACTTTTATAAAAAGTCTTTTTTATGGATACATAAAAGTATTCATGAAAGTAATAATAAATAGTATTATTATTATTTATTAAATTATTATCACTACTATTACTACTTGTTGTATTTTTACTTTATTATTACTTTTGTATTTCCTATCCATAAAAAAGAGTAAGGAAAAAGTACAAAAGTATATAAATATATATTAAAAATAAAATGTATAATGATATTATAACACAAGCGTAAATGTTTATAATTATTCACAATCATGGTGATAAACAATTATAATTTAGATTGAAGTTACGAAAAAAATGAAGTGTATTTATGTACTTAAAGGTCAAGATTTAAGCATGCTAACAGTAAAACTACTCGATTCAAGAGCTGGATTATCATGGCCAAGCAACTGAATATCTAAGATTGTATCATGATGAGATGAAAATGTTTTATATTTATGTTCTGAGAACATTACACAATATTTTCCAGTTTCCAGATCGGAAAAAGCTAGGAAGTATACGATGAATCTGATTAAAATAATGTCCATGTTATCTTCTGTAGAATATAAAAACTATAGAACTTGACCATTAATAATATGACATCGGAAACGAAATATTACTTTCTGGATGGTACCATAAATATATTCAATGTCTAATTTAATAAAAGCCTTTAAGGTAAAATTAGAATTACCAAAATCAAGTAAGTAACAATAAAACCTCTAAATGGCATTTGATGATATAAGAAAAGTTTCTTGGGTTCCAAACAGGGAAGAATGTTTGTGGCGATATGCAAAAATCATTGAGAAGAACAGCTTCAAGTTAATTGAGTTCATTTTATGAATACCGACAACATGCGAAAATTTAAAATAATAGTTTTAACTTTTTTGTGAAACAGGAGTTATTTATAATTTCTATTTTATCACCATAAAAAAAAAACTAATTATCTGGAAAGTCTCATACCATGGACATTACTAAAGATAACAAGATTCTTTGTTTTATTGGCCTTGTTTGTAAGGTTTCATTTTTAGCAATATATTAAAAAAGTAACAAAAGTATCAGTTTATGTTATAAACTGAGGGATGTGTTATCATGAATAAACCAATTATCGGAAAATTTCATACAAGAGTCATTTTTAAAGACAAACAATCCTTGTTTTTTGGCCTTGAGTGTATGGTGTTTTTCTTGGGAATATGCTAATAAAACAATTTTATATTGTAAACAGAGAAAATGAAGTAGCACTAGTGTAGCGGTAATTCAAACTAGTTATAATCATTGATTTTTAATACTTTGTATAATCTATTGTTTTAACTGTAAATTTTGTATATTTGATAAACTAAACAATATTTTAAAATAATATTCAACTAAATTTATTATTATTATTATTTTCATGTTTTTATTCATTTATTTTTTTATTGTTTATTGTATACTTCGCTTACTCTCTATGTCAGTAATAAACTTAATATTGTACTGTGCTTTCTTTAAATCGTATTTGTGGGTGTTCGAAGTATTTTATTCCCTATGTCTGATTGAATAAGAGAACTTTTATTGGATTCAGATAAATTTTTATAAATGCAATTTAGTTGGAATTCCAATTTTGGGATTTATCTCTCTCTCTTTTTTTTATAACTTTAATTGCACTTTAGATTAGAAAAGTTGTAAAACAGTCGCGAAAAAAAATCGCATTAAATTACCATAAATAAATTTTTATTATGCTATTTTAGATATTTGAATTTAACTAATTAAAATTTTTAATTTAATTTACGAGAGTTTTAATGTTTAATACTAAGCATTTTAATCTACTTTTTTATTGCCAGAAACGTCAATTATTGATGATATAAAAAAAAAAGATTATAGGAAAATAATAAAAATCTTTTTTTTTTTATATACCTGACAATAATAAATGATGGCAAAGTTATACCTTTAAACAGCTGTCAAAGACTGAATGGGATGGTCTCAATAAAAAAAGGAAATTCAAAACACTGTGATGAAAAAATTATTGATTATGATTTCTTAGAATATCGTCATTAATTCATTACGTGGTTAATTGTCACCTGTCAAAAGTTTATAAGATTATTATTCTCGAAATAAACGATGGAATGTGAAGGTGATCGCACCAGACAATTGCTGATAGCAACAATGTCAAAGATGTTATCGATCCCCATCCCATAAATTCTATAGTTAAACAGAAGAAAAATGAATAAAATATAAACATAAAACACAATTTTTGATAATCTGTTATATTATAAACCATATTTAAAATGAATAATTATGGAAAAATTACACAAACAACATTAACGTCTGAAAGTATGTTTGCTAAAGTTTTAATGTAACGATCGATTAAAGTATGGAAAAGTAGAAGATAAGAAAGTTTCTCTGTCATCACAGTTAATCCATCAGAAAATTTTCCTATCTTTTATCGTGTAACAGATATCGCCATTAATCGCTTTTAACCAGCGAAAAAGTCTTTTAAACTGAATATAAATATGAAAAAAATCTATATTAAATTTCAATAAATGCGATTTATACTTGCTTGTTGAAATGCAATATAGAATTTTTACATTTCAATAAGTAATGTACTTCAACCCACATATATTTTCTTTTCTATATTTATGTATATTTTCTATTTATAAAATATATTTCTAGTTGATGGAAATTTTTCATTTGCTATTTTTGTGTTCATCGTTTGTTGTTTCGATTTTCATATTTGTGCTTCAGGTCTTGATAATATTACTCTTTTCATAATTGTAAGAGGATTATTTCGAAGCTGTTAATCATGTCACAAACGATCTTCTATCTGAATTTAAATAGATTTTAATAAATCTAATGTAATGATCAAGTGAGGGATGGGATTCAACCTTTCGCCTTTTTGAAAAATCTAAAGATGTGCTGGATTCAATCTGGATCCTTCAACTGGTAAGCTAATGTTGTCAGCTGTACTCTACAGGATGATGAATCCAGTGTAATGATCTAATCAAAAATTCGACTTAAAAAAAAAAGAAAAATTATGCAATTGATAAAAAAACAGGGCATTGTTTATATGATTACCGAGTACCTGTAAAGACATATGTTAATAGGCAATGCATAATTTACTACGAGATATAGATTGGAAATTCAAACCAAAATACTGTATTGAATTTCATTAAATCAGATTAAATGGATGACGGCGTGGGATTGCGTTGGATTTTTAACTGGATGATAGGAATTCGAATTCAATATAACTAAAAATATTTTCATAGATTTTTTTTCTTTCTTAATTGTTTCAGCTGCTTTCTAACCGGAGGCTTTTGAGATTCGAGGCTATTGCAGTGCCACTAGATCCTCCCCACATCCGTAATGGAGTAGGCTATTTTTAGAAAATTGTGTTCAATTATCTCATCCTTCATTTCCTCACCTGATTCCACCATTGCTTTTCCGGAAATTACCTCGGTAGACAACATATGTTGTATATGATTGATTACCTATCTATTCTCAGAGTGAGGACAACATCTGACTCATGGCTTCTTATCTTAAGATAATTGAAATTCGGGCACGTGAATATATGTTGGAGAATGGGATTCAATCTCGATCCATGCATCCAGTTTTATCAGGAGTCCGCATTCGACTCGATGAACTCTATCCTCTATTTGATGGCTGGCCCCACCAGTGCAATGGTAGGTAATAAAATGCCACACCGCTTAGTACCCACCAGATGGAAAGAAGTGTAGCATATAATCCAAATATCAGCAGGATCGGCGGCATGGAAACACTTCGATTACAACACAGAGGACATGGATCGAATCCAGGTCTCACGTTTCAAAAGTTATATAAAAGATCTGGATTCGACCGTTGATCCACTTTCTGTAGAATACAGCTGACAGCATTAGCTTACCAGTTGAAGGATCCAGGTTGAGTCCGACCACATCATTAGATTTTTCAAAAAGGCGAAAGGCTGAATTCCATCCCTCACTTGATGGCTGACCTCATCATGGGTGTGGTCAACTTGTATTGGATACTTGAATAGCCTCACCATTTAATATCTGACATAGATAGAAATCGAAGTAAAAATCTCAGAAAAAAAATACACTACTAGCCGGTTTGTGATAAGGCCTACAATATTCCTATCACATAATAATCAGAAAGTAATTCAAGAAGTGGCAGGAAAATACATAACCTAAATTATATACGAACATATCCCAAAAAAATTATTATGTCAGCCATAGAATGAAGGACTGTCTGAAATGTCAACATTCCGCCCGACTAGATACAGTATGTCGTAGAAAATGACACGATTGCCGATATAATATGTTTTGAGATAAACTAACTATAATCACTGATAATTGGACAACTACTATTATTACAAAAATTTTTTAATTGTAGTTTTTCCACAATTTAAATTAATATAAATTTAATTACTTGTTATCTTAAAAATCGTATTAAATACGACTTACTGCAGTACATACTTTTTTTTTTATTTTAAAGAAGTTTTTATTATATTTCCTGAAAGCGAGTTTAATAAATTCGCATGTCTTGTCATTACTTATAATGCCTCCATTAATAACATTTGAACTAATCAGTAGTTTTATATATTTATTAAATTCAATAGAGTTGTCATGCCATTGAAAATGACTTTAATAATAAATATACTTTTAATCCTGCGTCATTAATCATTCCAAAATGGCGTACTTGTTATGGATTGCTTCACAGGACTGTGCTATGGAATACTACTACTATAGTAGTTTGTGCAATTACTTTTTATTTGCAGCAATAAATATCTAATATTACAATTTATCTGCAATATTTTAAGAAAATAATATTATCCCATTGTTTTTTTTTAATATTAATCCATTTTTTTATTATAAACACTAACGATTAATGAGATAAATATATAAGATTCTTGTTATTTTTTTTATTACTTTAATGTATATTATAAAATAATAATAATAATAAAAATAAAAGAATAATATAATTTTTGATTCAAATAAGTTTATAAAAATAAACGAGAATGGTAAAGATTAAAACAATTGCTATAGTAAAACAATTATTGTTAGAATAACGATTGTAAGTAGTCGTAGAGAAAATTCGACTTTAGAAAAATACAAAACGGAAACGAAATAAAGCAATATAAAATAGAACAATACTTCGAGATAAAGTGAAAAGTTAAATTGAATAAAGATGTCTTGCAAGAGTCAACTTTAAAGCTATAAAATCAAATGTTTCTGAAAATGTACACGAAGTTTATTTTAAAGAAAACAAAAGAAAATGGAGAACTATAAAATACCTGTAAGAGATAAAACTATGTAGGAATGTACACAGTTTTATCTCTTACAAATATACTTTTATACCAAAATCGATTTTGAATCTACAAGACTGATGCAGAGAAATAATGTATTCTATAAAAACAGAGATAGTTTAGAAGATAAGAAATGGAAAAATAAAAGAAAAAAAATATAAAAATATTTTATATCGAATCTATATATTAATTTGTATAATTTATAAATGAAGAAAGAATATTGAAGATTCCTTTTTTTATCGTCTATTTATTTTCATATTTATAATGCAAGCAAGTTTTTTACAATCATTTATATACATGTTATATAAATGATTGCAAGTCTTTGCGGAAAAATACTAATTTATCTTCAAAATTCTAAACATAAATATGAAAATTATTTGAAAAAAAAAATTGTAAACGTGAATATTTCTTAAAAAAAATTCTGAATTGAGTAAAGCAAAGCGTGGAAAGAAGTAAAAAAAAAGTATTAATCAAATCATGGTGATAAATATTTTATAATAGAAAATAGCAAATAAAATTAAAATAATGGTATAAAACATAAAAAATATTATTATTTACTTTTATTCAAAATGGTTAAAGTAACTTGATCATCAATACGAAGATATAACTTTAAGTGAATTGCAAGGAATCGATCAGAAACAATAAGTTATAACAAAACATGTAGTTCATAACTATGAAGAAAGACAGCAATGATATTATGAAAGGTACTAACTCATATTATTAATAATACCATCGAGCTTGACTGCATCGAACATGATATAATCGCGAACGAAACTTGTATTTTTGAATTCTTGCAAAGAGAAAACTATAAACCGAAAACATTGCCCAATATTGGATCATGTAATGGCAGATAACATTAATTAGTTCTGTACAGTGGCTATCAGAGGGGGCAAGAGGAGCGGCTGCCCCGGGGCCTCACGATTTTAGAGGCCTCAATTTATTACTCAATATGTTAAAAATATATATATATATATATTTTTATACTTTCGAGCTTCAGTGTTTGTCAAAATTTGAAGTTTTCTCTCAATATTTTCGCTATTCTTGTACATTTTCCACTGTGCATTTGCCAATTTTATCATTTTTTGAAGGCCTCAAAAATATTAGTTGCCCCCGGCCTGGCATTTTCTCTGAAAGCCCCTGGTTCTGCCCCTGGTTCTGTTTCTTTGACTTATATTCTTTGTACTATATAAATTTTATTCAATTAAATTTGAAATTATTTTATTCATATATTATGCCGGAAAAGTTTTTCATTTTTTTTTAATTCAGAGCAAAAAATATATATAAAAAATAAAAAGTAATTTTTTCAAATTATTTAATAATTATAATCTATAAAATAATTGCTTTTAATATATATATAGAACTTTTGTGTTATTTTTATAATTTTATAAATACATTTAAAGTTATAATTAGGATATAAAAATGAGAAAAAGTTATATATAACATCGAAGAAAAATAATCATGCTTCAAAGAAAACGTAACTCAAGTTTCATAACATTTTCTTGCTGCTAAATCAATAGCGTTAGATCGATCGTGTAGTAAAAGTACTATTTTCAAATTATGTTTCGAAAATATCTTCACATTTTTATGTTTAAGTTAAAACTTGAGTTATTCGTACAATACTTCTAAAGTTGTTTTTTTTTTACATCCAAAATTGCATTTTTACCCTCTTTATTTTTTTTTTTTTTTTTTGGCAAATGTTTAATTAATAATCTTAAAGTTTACTCGCATTTTTACAAGAGAATTAAACTCTGTCAACCGTAGAAATATCGGTTTTAAAAATTACTTAAAGTATCGATTTTTCTATAATTTATATAAAAATTTTATTTCTATCTAAAACATTATAATTTTTGATTTGTTTACGACAAAAAATGAAAAAAATAATAAATGCCATATAAATAACTAGTTAATAATCTATAATTATAAAAGATGAGGTCTATATGTCTATATATATATAGAGTATAAATAAGCCTCCCCACTGTTTGGCCTTGAAAATTTGGCAACATATTCATGATGATTGTTGTCATTGCATGCCAGTTCATGGGGTTTGGTATTTTGGAATCATAACAAAAATTCTTTTGTTCGAATTTGGATATTTCTGACTTTCAGAAAAAGATTAATTAAGTTTGGACTATTGTTAAGATTTGAGTTAACAATGCTGAGATTAATCAGAAGATCCCAAAGATGGCATCATCGCAAACGAGGTCAAAATAGCGAAAAATAATTTAATAATATTGATAAAAAACTAATTATGAGGCATAAATTACTTCATATGAAATCTGCTGTTATAAATTATAATATCTTAAATAAAATTTAATTTTGTTTCTGAAGATAATCACTTGAATCGTTTTGTTCCTGAGAATAAAAGTTTCTACACGGAACTATGTTTCCGTTATAGCTATTTTAATGTTTTAAGTTTAAATAAAAATATAACCGAGATATAATTTTTATATTAAATAATAAAGTAGATAAAAGTTAACGATACTTAAAAACAGTTATTATGTTGTTACATCCTATAGCGGTTCATTACGTTCTTCGATTACTTCACATTTTAAGCGTAAAATTCTTAAATACTCGCAATTATCACGCAAGCAATTGTTGATCATTCAATTATTGCAAAATCAAACGAAAAACAATTGAACAGTAATGCGTTTGCATGTTTGTTAGAGTGCAATTCGATGAACATAATTCATTCATTGTAATTTGCCTTTAATCATTGTCTCTCGAGTTCTTCGTCAAATGAGTTTTTAGTGTTGTTCCTAATAACATAAATCTTTAAAACACTTATGTCTGTTGGAAGTATTGATCAAAAAACCTAATTGAAAATTTATTAAAATCGTATTTTAAAATTAATAGACAATCGTTAAAACCGACATCAATAAAATATAAAAAATAATGCTTAGAAATATAATAAAGAATGGCGAGAAAAATTTATTTTTTCCAAAGAAACTCATTTAGAGATTGAACGAGTGATTTCCTGTATCGCTAATAACTTATAAATTTATTATTCAAAATTAAAAGTTTGTTTTGAGAAGGTAAACTGATTTTTAGGTGGCTGAAATTAATGAAAAATATATTTAGAAATTTAATAAAGATATATATATATAACGTGCGGGAATACGTTACTCGACATAAGAATTCCTCTTATACGAAACATATAGATATATGAGACTCGTGTAACACGGGATAATCGCGTTATATGAGCATTGTCTCCAGTTTTTCTTCGTGTTATATGAGAGTATCGTGTTATACAGGGGTCTAATGTACTATAACATTATTCGATAAATAATTATATTTACATTAAAAATCACTAAATTATTAATAATGTAATTAAAGAATTTAGAGATACAAACAGTGGTAGATCTACAGGAGAAAGAGGATCTACAGGGAGACTTTCTCCTTATCGAGGAGAAAGTCTCCCTGGGGCCTCCTAATTGGAAATTTATTAAACTTTTTTAGTTTGTAACAGTATTTTGACACACGCTTACCCACCCATTTTCTGCACATAGAACCATTTTCTGCACATAAACCACCCATTTTCTGCACATATCTACCATCCCGGTTGCTGCATGAAGGCGGGCGCATGGTTAGAGGGGTAGAAAAC
>WUQG02446892.1:0-13193 GCA_011317285.2 Androctonus mauritanicus
TATGCCAGAATTATGTGGCGTCACTAACTGTTACATCACAATGGCATATATTGTGATGTATTGTGACATCTTTAATTGTTACATCACGATGTCATCCTAGTGAGGTCGCGATGTCATTTCGACTCACGTTTTGCAATATTAACAAGTTATAACAACAGTCAATAATTTAAACATTAAGTTTAAATTACGACTCCAAAATGCCCCATCTTGAACAATTTTGACCTAGGGTATAGGCCTACTAAGTTACTCGAAGGTCATAAGAAGTCGCTCTACAAAATTCGGTTCTGACAGAGGGGAGTTTATGCGAAACAGACAAGAGAACAGACAATGAATTTTACGTATAGATTCTTAAATTTTTTGTTGATAATCTTTTAATATATTTTTTTAACATTATATAAATTTATTTAAAATTTTGTAGTGTTTCCTTTCACAAATTTCTTTCATAATATTAAATTAAAGATTATTAATTTTTTCATAGATTATTATAATTATACTTTACAATTAATATTATTACAATTTCATTTAGGAAAATAATTCCGTTTACAATCCTACATGTATTAAATTAAAACTTTAATTAAATTATTTAAAAATTGAATGAATGAAACTTATAGTCTCAAAAGAAGACCGAGAGCGAGGTCAAATGGTCAAAGAAATGGTCAAAAAAATGGAAATGGTCAAATTTACTGAGGCGCGAGGTCAAATGGTCAAAGAAGATCATTTGACCTCCCGCCTCGTAAAAGGCGATTAAAGGGGGGTCATCTCGCCTTGGTGGTTCTGAGCTCCATCATTGGGGCTCATTTGTGGGTTTCTATACGGAATGGGGACTGCTCCGGCGGTGCCACATCCATCACTGGGAATCACTGAGATCACTGGGGCTTCTATACGGATGTAGATCGCCCGCGGTCTGGCCCGTCTCGTATCTAAATTCACAATTGGAACGCTTCGTGTTCGGGGGACATAACCCCTAAAGGGAAAGGGAACATATAAAAGAAGAACCAATGTAACTTGTAGGAACATGAAAAGGAGCAAGATTTTTCCATAGAAAAAAAATTTGTTATTTTTTTCTATGGAAATAATTAATAAGTTATATCATTAATCAGTTTAGATTAATGATATATTAATTATTTTCTCCTCTTTCTCCGTTCATAACTTAAATAAATAACTTAATTAGATAGAATAAAAGTTTAATTAATTTTTAAGTCTTATTGAATAGATAAATTTTTAACGTAATATAAGAAAGTAAAGTGCTGTATTAGGATACAGTATACCGATTACGATAAAAGAATTTTGCTAAAAATAAAACAATAAATTTATATTGTTTAAACAAATTTATTTATTAATATGAAAACAATCTTTTCTGAATAAATCTTTTTGAAAGAATAATCTTTCTTTTATATGCAATAAATGTCAAAAAAGTTAGCGATCTTTTTTAAAAAAAAATCATAGTGTATACATTTAAAAGGTAGAATAAGATAAAAATATTACTTTTTAAGACAATATACGTTATACAACAAATTATAGGCTTACATTAAATTATACATTTTAATTTATACTTTTTTTATTAATGAAACAAACGAAGAAGGAATTTTATTAAAATTATTTTCCATTAATAATAAATTAAAAATAATAATTATACTCTGCATTTTATATTGCTATCATTGTTATCAAAAATTGTAAAATAATATCCAGAGATATTCTTCAAAATATTTTGAAATTTTAAATCATTTATATCGTAAAATTTGCTTATATCGATTTTAAAATATTTTTATTTTTTTTAATTTTCATTCTAAATAATGTTATTTTTTGCGTTAATGGGTTTATTGATCACATGAAACTAGGTTAAATTTAAGTTGTCTTTTTCTGAAGATGTGTAAAACATACTAAAAATTTTGTAGAAGTGAATAACACTATTTATAACCAACATGAAAGTATGAGAGAGAAAAGAATTTCTAATGTCTATTCCGTAGAACTTAACAGACTGCTGCACACACTAACTAGAAATTTCTAAAAAGACGTGTACTGAATTCGGCTGTCATGAAATTCATCAGAACTTATGGGATTTTTTTCGAAAGTAAACAGAATATTACACATGTCAGCAAAAGATATTCATGAGTGGAAGTTCTCATTTCTCTATTCTTCAATCACTTCCTGGTAATATATAGAAAGTTATAAAAATTTGCTTAAAATTCAACTCGATAATCGCTTCATTCTTAACTGGATTAAAAATTCAAATAGCTGAATAATTTCTCTTTTAAATTAATTATGTCTGAACAACATTAATTGTTACCAATTAATGTGCTTCATAAGTTTTATTTAAATTAATTAAACAATTCAAAAACAAGCACTTTTAGCAGTGAAGAATATTTTAATAAAGTTAAACAAATGTTTTCGGCATATAGCCATCTCAGGTTATACATAAAACAGAATATCATAAAAAATTTCAAAAATTTAAACAAAAAGAATGGTACTAAGTTGCTATGGTTACAAAAAACAATAATAATAATAAAATAAAAAACAATTACCCTTACAAATAAGAAGTATTGATGGAAGAAGTATAGTAAAAATTAAATTAGATTTTATTAGAAGTGGAGAGCACGTTGTTCTCTATAACGTATATCCATGATGAGAAGAATTTTTGAGTGGGCTTTTCATTTAAGATGCTTTCAGTTTTCTGCCTTATAATTATTTCTAGCGTTTCGGATGTTGTGGCTTGATTCAGTGTATTCAATAGTCTAATAATTTTAGTCTGGTTCCAGCTTATCTACAGATATCCACTGCTAAAAGTGCTTGTTTTGGGATTATTTAATTGATTTAACTTAGTAAAAGCAGTATATAGGCCTAGTTCTTTATATCTAATTTTTATTTACATAGAATAATCTGCTGCTGTGAGATGCAAGAACAAGTTAATCATCTTTTAATATTTTAACTATAAAATTAAAATATATTTCGGGTGTTTAATTTACACATCAAATATATTCGAAATATAAAATCGAATAAGTATATTTTGGGAATAGTATCCGAGATATATTTATTCTATTTATATTTCGAACATCTCTCATGTTTTAAAAAATTTTTACGAGATATCAAAAATTAGAACATAGGATATATTGGAAAGTCATCAACCATACGTCATCAATAATTTTTCATTTTCCTTGCTGAATAATTCGAACGTATTAAATTGAAAATACAACGATTAAAGCCGAAAATATTAAAAAGTTTAATAACAATTCGCATTTCTCTTAAGAATTCTATATCAAATTAAATTTTCTATCAAAACAATTTTTTTCTGTAAAAATATCATTTAATTATTTATTATTACAATGCATTAATTAAACAAACAGTTACCGAGAGAACTAAAATCGCCTACTTTCCGGAAGTGTCCTTTCTTTTCCAATGATTAAAGATCAAAAGTTAAAATATGTACCATCAAAATCATCGTCAATGGCATAATCGCTGTGTTAAATATTATAAAAATCTATTAAGTAGTTCTGCATTTATTATCAATATTGTGCTTACTAATACAGTTGTTATGTAGTTATTATTATTATTATTATTATACAGTACAGTGGTTTCATACACAATACAGCTTGTATAATATTTAAATTTAATTAATTATATATTATTTTATATAAATAATAGTCTATATTAAGTTAGCTACAGAAAAAAAGAAAAAAAAGATAAAGCTATAGGAGTAAATGAAGATAAGCCATATAAATTATCTAAATTTTGCTAAAAATTATATTATTAGCAATAGATGGTGCTGTGTTAAGCAATGCAAGTAAGCAATATATTATACTTGCATTACTTAACACTTATGTCCATTTATTGTCAATAATATAAAATAAAAGTTTGATAAAAATCAAATGCTACACTGTAAGTTTAAACCATGCTGGCAGAACATCATTACTAAATTTCATGGAAATCTACTAATTAGTTCAAAAGTTATTAATGGAAAATACTCAATAGAAATAATGGAGATTTTATAAGGCACTTTTTCTTTCGAAAAGTAAGTTAGAAAATAATGTCGAAATTATATATTTAAAAAAAAGAGGTGATCGATTTTATTTTGTGCCCGTTATTTAATTAATTTCGTGTAACCATCAGAGAAAACCTCTCTTTGATCGGATTACAAGATACATCTGAAGTGTAACATATTTCCGTAATACAAACTTTATTCAGCATTTTATTTTAATCCTCTAACATTTAATAATTTTATTTATTTCTACGTCAAATTCACTATTATTTAGTTTTGGAAATTCAATAAAACAATTTTCTAATATATTAAATTTGAAAATCAAACTAATGATTATAAATATTTTTTCAACAAAATTATTTTCAATTAATTTCGAAACAATGTTTATGATAATCATATGTTTCACTCAATGAAGTTCGTCATTAAATGGAACAAAAAATGCTAAATTTTATACTAATTTTTAATAATTATTTAAGTAATTATAATATCCCTTTGCTAGTATGGACACCAACATAGTTCAATTGCTGACCTGCAATTATTAATTTTATTCATTAAAATCGCAATCAATCATTATTCCTAGATTTTTCACTATTATCGCTCTAATCTATAATTAATTATTTTTCCTTTTATAAGTGATAGAAAATTGATAAAAACAAAATCATGTTTAACTAACCCTTGAATTATCGTGTTAATGTGCTCACTACTAGCGTAGGCACTAAATGAATTTTATCACAAATATGCAATAGTTAAATTGTCATTTATTTAATTTATATTAAATATTTATTAATGATGTTAATGTTTTAATATTACATTTAAATGTTTGCTTTTCTTTTTCACACTGAGCGATGAAAAGCCAAAATATTAAGAGTGAAAAATAATAAATTTATATTTTAAATAATAAATTTATTGTTTTTTACTTGTTTTTTTTCTAAAAAATTGCAACTATTTCTACATTATTTTATTTATTTTTATAAAAATATAAATAAAATTGTCATATTTATTTTTTGACATAAATCTTTTAAGAATTAATCTGAAACGAAAACATTTTTTACAGTAATATAAATAACCGAACACAAATCTATTTTTTATAAAAAAAAATTTAGATATTTTACTGCATTAATATCTTATCAGAAGTTACTTTTATAACTTTTGACGTTTATCTTTTTATGTTAGAACAAGGTTTTTGAAGGAAAAAACCACGTTTGACAAGTGACAAACAAGAAGACATGATACTATTTTTAGTTTCTGTCTGGTTGAATCTAGAAGAGTGAATTCGACTAAGCATTAATGTATTTGGTCGTATTGCAGTAGATTCATTATTTTCAAGTCTACAACATCATAAAATATATAAAAATCTGTAATATTACGAAATTTCTTTATGGAAGAACGTTGCTAAACTTATTTTATATATTTTTTTAAAAAGTGAAAAAACTCAGATAAAACTTTAATGGTTTTTACGGTTTAAAGTATAAGTAAAAAAACGTGTGATAAATTTTGTTGAAATATCACATAAGTAAACACTATTTAAATATTAAAAATACCTAAATTTATTTATGAAATGCTCATTTTTTAAAAATTTTACCGTTATATAATGTGAATAGTTTATAATTCATCGATGAATATTTTTAAACATTTCTAAACAATTTTTTCAGTTATATTTATCATTGTAGCACTTTTTATTTGATTATCTTATATTTACAAAAAAAAAAGTCAAAATATTAAAAGTGAAAAATAATGAATTTATATTTTAAATGGTATGGTAGTACAATTTCATCAATCATAACTCCAATATTTTTTGTGGCAATCCATTAACTGTCATTTTTACATATTTTAACTACAAAAGATCATATAAACATTACGATAAATAAATCTTTCCATGTCATAAAACAAAATTTAAAAAAAATTGGCAATGGATTTATATATACAATATATTAAAATATCAAAATAAATTGCATCCAAATAAAAATAATAAATACATCTGAAACTTGAAAACAAAATGCTAATTTCTATAATTTAATAAATCGAACAGAATTATTTTATATTTCATCAATTATAGTTAGAGTGTTTTTTATGAAGCACCTAAAAACTTTAACTTATTATAAGAGTAATGAATTAGAAAGTCAATTATTAGAAATTAATCAAGCCTTACAGCTATTCTTCTGCTTTATTAATTTATCATCTGACAGAATAACAAAATTTATTTTTTGCTTTAGATTTCTTATAAGCTTATAATTTTAATTGTTTCTATATACCCTTGAGTATTTAGTTAATTTTCTTCTCTTTTTATTATTTGATTGTAACTTGAATACAAATTTTTATGTAAATTAATATAGATTTGCACTGTGTGAGAACTTTCAAAGAGAAAAATCTCTTAAATTAAATTTTTGATATTCTATATTTTTTATACAATCATATATATTATTAGTATTAATGATATTTCACCAAAAATTATTATTTATTATTTCGAAGTATTATTAATTACACTTTTTGCATACGTTAAAACTATAATAAGAATACAGAATATATCTTTAAATAAAAAAATGACAATTAAAAACATATAAATGAATATCGCTGTGAGGTTTTCTAAAGGAAAAATATTTTTATTTTGTAATAAAGTTAAATTTTTTATGGTTAAATACATGGTCTGAAGGCAAACATTTTAATAAGTTTTAGATACATATTAAATAGAGTAATTAAATTTTTTATAATTTAATTAGTCTATATTATTTACTAAAATATCATTATTTTCACTAAAGTAATTGTTAAGTAATGAAAAATTAATTTTTTATTTAATTTATTACGAATAAATATCGTAAAAAAACAGATAATGGATGATATTCAACAATTTTAATTTATTTATTATCATATATTTAATAGATCAACTAAATTTCTTTTTGAAATTTTGATTTTTTTTTTATTTTCTGAAAGAAATATTTTTAAATCTTTTTCTTCTATTCATTTATTAGTATTAAACATTTTTATTTTATATTTTTAACGTTTCCTTCAAATGAGTTTGAAAATTTCGAATTAATTTTCAATAACACAAAGTAAATTTATTTTTTATAGTTCTTAATCTGCATTTTTAAATATATTATGCATATCTTTAACAACTTTAAATTAATAATGCCTACAATGATTATATAAAATATATTCAATAAGGATAAAATTAAAACTTATCGTAGAAATAACATTTTGGAGTATCGAGATGTCATGTGTTAAAAAGTAAACTGATAGATTGCAGGCCAAAATATTCGTAGAAAATTCCACTATAAGATTAAAAATATTTTAGATACAATATCGAAAAAATACTGACAATAAAATTAATTCATATTATATAAATCTTTCTTTTTTATTTTATTTTGCTTACTTGATATTTTAACTGTAACATTAATTTATTTAATAGAAAATATATATTATTTATCATTTAATATGATAACCTGAAGTATAAAAAAAAATTAAAATAGATTATTGATTTGAATTTTATTCACCAGATGAAAATTCAGAACAACATCCACATCTATGTCGTAACTGTAAAGAATGTTTGATTTTATGGAGAAATTTGTTTCAGCAAAAAATTATGTTTCTGGTAATATATTTATCAAAATTATTTTAAAATATTATGTTTCGTAACGCTTATAATGAATAATTGGTTGTCATCGATAGATATTTACAAGCAAAATTTGTCATAGCTGAACACTCAGAATGAAATTATTGAATTTTTTGCATTTTCAAAATATTATGTGTAAAACAAATTGAAACTTTCATGTCTTTCTGTCATTTAAAAGTAAAATGTGGTCAATATCAAATTCTTCCAGTAGAATTCACAATGGTTAGAAGTTCAATATTTCTTTGTCATTTTTCAGTAAAGGAAAATGGTTAAGAAACAAATCTTTCTAATCCGGATGGGTAAAATAAAAATTGATATCAATTCTAGTTTATATTTTATGTAAAAGATCAATAATTTCTAATTAATGTCTTCTCAAGTCATTTTTAAACATTTAAACGATGATTTAAAGAGTTAATGCTTTCGTGAAACGTCCTATCAATGGCATACACACACATATATATATTATCCACATGCAAATATAAAATACTATATGTAAAAGATCAAAATTACAAGCAGATAATGATTATTAAATTCTTATCGTGATAATAGTATTAATAATACTATAATCAAATGTAGAAATTATTTTTATTCAAACCAAAATAAAATTGTTTCTTGTTTACAAATGCAATAAACAATGTGCTGTAATTTAATTTCTTCAAATTAATATATATTTTTATATTATACCATGTATTTATGTAATTATACCATGTATAGCGACATTAAACAGCAACCATTTCAGAATCCATCAAGAGATGGTTAGAATCCATGATAAGCAATGGATTAGGACTGCACACTCTAAGAATATAGAGATGGGAACCGAGAATCGATTCTGGTACCTCAAAATAGAAGTCTAGCACTCTTTCTGGTGGCTTTTATAATGATCACGGCCACATATATCCGGTCATGAAATTTGGTGGCATAAAAATCAATTAATAAAAGTTTCACACATTTTTTCAAATTTTTTCTGTTTTATTTAATCTAGAATAAAAAATCACGAATATTAAATATTTATCTTTACCGATTAAAATATTTGAACATATATATATTATATTTAATCATAATAAAGATAGTGTTTTTTTCTTTGTAACTATATTTAATTATTTTCAGAATATTCACATGTAATATTGTTTATTAACTCTGAAAAATATGAAATATTTGTTTCGTCATGCGAAAAAAAGAAACTATATATTAGACTGGTGAAAGAAAAATATCTCATTTGGAAAATAAGTAAAATCAATTTTTATTTAATTTTCTACTGGAATTTAATTAATAAAAAATATAAATTTTATTATAAGCATTCTTGGAAAGCAATGAAGTAAATAATATAAAAATGAAAAATGAATATATTCGGTTCGATTTGATTAAAATAATTTCATTCGAACAGAATAAGAGATTTAATCAAATTTCGACAAGCAAAAGAAAAGAAAAATAAGATGAAATATTATTTCTGGTAGTTTCGCTTTTTAAAAAATTTTGATTTATCTTATTCTGCTATTTTTATCTATCGATATTCTGGATCTTTTTCTTTTTGGAAATTCATTGTTAAGAATAATTTGTAAATATTTTCAATATTGATATAATCAAATTTTCTTCTTCAAATGCAAATTTTTTCGAAATTATTTACATATTAAAAGTTTAATCTGGGAATTTTTAAATAATTTTTATTCAGTTTCGTATTTCGATTATTGGTTCAAATTTATTTTTTTAATGTTTTTTTTTTCTTTTATAAAGGAAAACAAAAAACTTAAATTTATTCTTTTCAGTTGGTTGGAAAGATTAAAAACTTTTTATATGAAACTTTCTTTTTAACTTTCTTTCTGTGTGCCAATAGAGAAGTTGATGCACTTCAATCTTTTAAAAAATTCAAACGATTTCAGGAGTAAGTAAATAAAAGTTTATAATTTTTTAAAAATGAAATTTGCCGAAACGATTAGACTATACAATTTTAAACTGAAATGCTTAGTTTTATTACTTATTTATTTATATATTGTACTTATATTAAATTTTTAATAAAGAATTTTTACCGGTATAAATGCTGCATATAGGCTATCAAAATTTATTATATTTGACAGATTAATAAATATTTATATTTATGAATTCATATCTATGATTATTAACTAGATAGAGATCATAATACTAATATAATAATTATATTTTTTTAAGTGACAATAGAAATACTCTTTCTATTGATATATAATAAAAATTCTAAAATGCGGTATTGTTTGAGAAATCATGTCCAAAATATTTTTCAAAAATATTAAGCTTAATAAAATAAATTCGTGACAATATAACGATAACATATTATTATACAATTATAACTTTGATAATTGCGTTATTTTCTATACTATATTTAACATAAGCTTAATAATATTTTTAGGCATATAAAATAAAAATGCTAATTATAAAAATAATATGAGTTTTCAATTTAGAAAGCTGAAAACTATGTTCGTGAATTGTTTTAAAAAATGCATTTTACTGTTTTAAAGATATTCTATAATAAATTTTTATCACAGAGTATAGAAAAATATGCAATAATCTTCATATCATTATACCTCTCCCCACCGTTTATTGTCATGTTAAATATAATAGTTACTATATTAGCCTATTTTTTAAAGATTTTCCTTTAAATCTTTATAAGATTACGATTCTTCTCTTTCTTCTTAATAATCTTTAAACTAATTATTAGATTTTTGCGAAAATTTTATGAAGATTTTATAAACTTTTAAACCTCCCCTCAATGTCACAATATTAACGTTATATCTTCTATCTCTGATTCTATTAGCATATATTGCGTTAAGTATATTTTTCAATTTTGGAATATCGAAATCTTGGTTTTCATTCAAACTGAATTATAACTGAAAAAAAATATATATATAGTACAGTATATTTAAACTTAAAATTTAATAATTTACATAACAAAAAATTTTTGGTAAATGCACGCTATGCAATAAGAAAATATATATTTGAAAAAAATTTATTTAAAAAAATCGATTTTTATTATGGCACTAAGTAATTCCAAGAATAATCTTTAGAAATTCTGTTATGTCAATAACTGGATTTACTCAATCCAAAATAAATTTCAAATTTTAAATATAAATATTTGAAATTATTTTGTTAACAATTTAAGCAAGATGCCGATTACTTAAGAAATTCAAATTTTTAGTAATTTATTGAAAGTATTTTTATATTTTTGCAAACAAATAAAAAAATGGAATGGAAGAGAAGAAATTGCTGCATTTTCTCTGATCGTATGCGTTACTTTTCCATATCGAAACTTTTCCATTTTTCCACTGAAATAAACTCATAAATTTTAAAATACTCTTCTCACTGATTATTTTATTCCTGGAAATCTGGTGTTTACTGATGTATAAACAATCTCTTTATGTTATGATATATATTTTTTTCTTTACTTTCTGAAGTTTTGCCATTTCAGTAGCAATAGAAATGAAAAATAATAGAAGTGAAGAAAATATAAAAAGCAATTTTTATGACATATTTCACAATAATTGTAATTAATAACTAGTGTTATTATTCACTAACTATTAATTATAGTTATTATTAATTTTCAGAAAACAATGCTGATGTTGAAAATTATTAACGTTATCGAAATTAATATAACATTTAAGTGTTTTATTGTTAGATTTGAAATTATTATATTGTAATAGTAAACCATTATTAGTAAAAATATATGAATAATATTTATTAGTCTTCTTCGTTCTAGTTCGTTACAAAACGTAAATTAAATAAGATGATTTGATTAAAATATATATAATCCTTATTTATTAACTATATATACTGTATATATATCTTTTGGGTATGAATTTACATTAATTTTAAAATTAAATGAAATTTAAATGCTCCTTTGAAAAAAGACAATTTTTTCGTAAATCTCTTTCTTTAAAAATTTATTTTTGATGTTGCTTCACTTGATGAACAAATTATAAAATCTTATGATTCGTGAATTAAACCCTGCAGATAAATATTCTTCGTTTTTTATGTGTTGCAAAATTCGTTTTTGGAAATGCTTAATTTTTTCAAATCTCTCTCGATATCTAAGCGATTAAATTATTCAAATTTATGACTAAAAAGAAAATTCAAATTAAAAATTTTAAATATTAAATGCTAAATAATATGCTTTAATAATGAGAATTGTATTTCGAATTTAACGTTTATACTTTTTTATTTTTAAGATTTAATATTTTTTTTTTTTCAATTTCATAATTATTTTAATTTTCGAAATTTTTAAATTCATTTTTTTATCCTAATTTAAAGTTAATGTAGTCTCTTTTGGACAATTTAAATTATTCAATTGATATTTAAAGTTATAAATTAAAAATATCTAAAATAATTAGTAGGCTTATGTGATGATTATTAAAATATATAAAATATAATAAAATTTATGTTACAATATTTTTGTTTTTCTAACTTATTTCTAGACTTTGAAGTCTTTAAAATGCGAGCAGTTTCTGAATAATTCCAAAAGTGAATTATTCATTGCAATTTTTGCAGAAACACTCTGAAATTATTTATATTCCTAAGAATTTTCGTAAGATACAGTTATACGAAAAAATAAATTTCCTATAATAATATGCAAAGAAAATACACAATCTCTTTTATTTTTGTATATATATCAGTTGTATAGTGAGTTATAAGATAATACTACAAAACTTTAAATGTAAAGATTACTTTAGCATTCTTAATGATAACAATTTAGAATAACAACTGGATGTAGATATACAGTATCGTATAGTAATGGCATTCCATCATGCAAGTAGGCCTACATTATGAAAATAAAATCTTCATACAAACAGTTATAATTAAATATATTTCTTTCGATCTGAAGAATATAGTATAAATCGTATCTATTCTTCACATAAAACAGTTTTTATATCTAGAAATATTATTTCATCATTTATTTAGTTCCCATTATTCTTTTTGTTACGAAACTTAACTCATTTAATTGGCAATAATAAAAAGTTTGCCTTTCGAATATACAGAGTGTATCTTACCACTCATACGACCCTTTTTTCTCAGAAATGCGATGAGATAGGAAGTAGAGAAAAAATTTTGATAACCAAAGTATATCCGTAAAATCAAATGGTCACGATAAAAATTTTGTGAGCCCATTAGAAGTAAGAGCACAAGGAGTCAACTTTGAAATCTCCAATGAAAACATATACCGATTTAGGTATAATTCGATAGAACTATAAAAATCAAACAACTTTTGTTTTGAAAGTTTTTTAATATCACCTACGGATTGTGAGATATCACAAAATAAAGATGCTGCCACATGCATTGCCGATTGGGCTATTCAAACAGTAAAAAGAAGACGAATTTGACAGAGGGCATTTGTATACATCCATGGCGCTCATAAAGGGCTGAACCTGGTTGAAACAAATCAGGAAACTCTTGTTTTTGAATATGGCTCCGTGCCGAACTGTAATAGCGAAAGATTAGTCGCACTTGCAGTACCACCGAATATCCGAATTGGCCTTAAATCTGCATAGTACTGCTCTTTGTTGATTCAATAGTATTCCGCAGAGTATACAGATGCCCTCTGTCAGATTCTTCTTCTTGTTATTGCTTGAATAGTCCAATCGGCACGATATACAT
>WUQG02446903.1:0-13193 GCA_011317285.2 Androctonus mauritanicus
CTTTTCCAAATCTTCTTTCCAAAAAATGGAAACATCAAATAGAAATATGAGAAGCTTATTTTCTCATAATTTTATTAGCTGCACCCCTACTGAAAAATAATATGGTTATACTAACTATACTAATATTAGTCTAAATAGATTATAATATAATTAGATGAGATTATCAATCAATATATACAGACATGTACAGAAAATGTAAAATATGAAAAATTAACAGTATAAAAAGAACCGTAATTTGATCTTTTTTTTTTTTTTTTGGAGCTCTTATAAACTTGGTATTATTTTTATATGTAAATATTAAACAAATTACTTTTATATAATAAATTTAAAATAAAATATTGTGAATCTTACATACATGTAAATAAAATGTTCGAATATCTATTAATCAAAATTTTAAATCTAAAAAATAACCGCGTGAAAAGAATCGCGTAATTAGACGTATTCTATTTACGCGATTACGAGTCATTCTTACGTAGTCGTAATTGACTATTAATACAACTAGTAAAGAAAATTGTTAGTATATCCTAATATTTAAATAATATACTTTGAATATCAATGAATCAAAATGTAAAAAAGTAACAGCGTATAAAAAATCGCATAAATTCGTGTATTTTGTTTGCGCGATTTTTTAAATTGAATAATTGATTCTTGATATATCTTTTATAGAAATTTATTAACTATTTTAAAGAAAGGGAAATTCGTGAAGAATGATTTTAAAAAAAACAAAAAAAAAGTTATTTTAGTAACAGAAATTTATGATGATTCAGAAACATCAAAAACACTTCTAAGATAAATATTTTCATATCATTCTTTTCAAATTTAAATTAAATCATTTTTTGAAACACTTAAAAAATAATTAATTTTAGTTAAAAGTTTTGTTTGAACATCTGTTTTAGACAAGCGTATAAATAAAGAAACGTCTTCGATCTTTTATAGACATCTCTGCAAAACAAGTTAACATATATATATATAATGGATTTATTTTTAACTAGCAATTTTAATTGCCAATTTTAGAAGATTAAGGAAGAAAATAAATCTTATTATAATTAATATTTAGTAAATTTGATTCACCACTGTACTGAAAACTTTTGGTTTTTCTACTAGAAATACAAAGTAATTCTTCAGCATAGAAAAGATAAACTTTTCAACTCGTGTAAGTATTTTATATTTCATTAATGAAATCTGTAACAATCTATTTACATCTTTAGATATATATATATAATATAAATCATAAATACGTATATGACATAAATAAACTTGAAGTTATAGAAATGATTGAAGAAGATAATCTTTTAATAAAAAAAATTTGATTGATTGATAGCATTATTGCTCTTATAAAGACCATATTGCATTTTAACATGGTCATATATATTACATATTATATATATATATATATATATATGTGTGTACTTAGTATATAAGTGTTTTTCATTATTAAATCATATCTATTTCTATGGTTCATTTTATGATATATAAACTAATTGAATATTTAATGATAAATCTTTACTTTCTGAGATATATATACATTCATATTTAGTGATATATATATAAAAATCTTTTATATCAAATTGGCTTTAGTATATGGAAGAATTCACTATCAGAAGATAAGGAACAGAATAATATCAGTTATACTGATCAATACTTCAAGATGGATTGCTTGATGCCGTTTTGAAAGACCTTGAGAAATAAATTCAGCAGTTGATAGAAATAAAGATAAAAATTCCACTAAAGAGACATAATTCAATCCTGAAAGATTATCCGGAATTTTCTCTAATATGAAAGTTGATAAATAAAATAAATTATATCAGTAAAATGTTTTGACTTTCATGAGAAATTCACTTTTTTTTTATTTTTCCTGTTTGTGATGATAAATTTTAATTAATATCTTCTGTTTTTTTTTTTTTTTTTTTTGGTAATTCTTTAATGTGAAATTTTATATGTCAGTAATGATAAAATACCTAAGTGATTAAAAAAAAACTTTTTATTTCTCTTAGGGAATAAAGTTTAAAATAAAATTTATATATATTCAAGAAAGAAAATTTCGTTTTAGGAAAATCGATCGAAAACATTTTCCATTCAAACTAAAAACAAAATATTAATATTGAATGGCAAAGCGAAGAAGAAAGAGAATGAAAGAAAATAAAAGCGAAAGGGAAAAATTTATTGATGAGTATATAAAAAGCAAACCATTATTAAAAAATTATTTTGTGTATCATATGGAATATAATCATTTTTCCAGTTAGAGTATTGTTATTTATATAAACGTTATAATCGTTTTTAATATCGTATATGAGTTTACTTTTAAGTAATAAGTTCCATCAATAAATAATTTCTTGGTACTTCAAGAAAAATTAAAATTTTTAAACTTTACAGTCTTTTCTTTAAAATTTTCTTAAAAATTCTAAATTGTAATCCATTATTTAAATTTTCTTCATGTAATATTTCCATTACATTTTTGTTATTATTTCTCTTTAAACAAATATTTTATAATATTCAGTTATTAAATAATAATCAACAAAACTGATAATTTTTCTAAATTAATTTGATTTATTATTATTATTATTCATAAAATTGATATTAGTTATATTCACAAAATTTAAGTTAATTATATACATAAGCATAATATTTTTTTCAAAATTGTTATTATTATTTTAATGCAAAATTTTTATTCCAAATATTCTACAGAGTACTCTGCGTCAAAGATCTCTTCGGAATTAACACAGAAATTTTGATAATATAAGAATAAAATGCGAAAAATATATTTGTGCATATTTGCAATCTTTTCAGTAAATAAAAAAATACTTGCACTATATTTTCCTTAAAGTAAAAATATCAAAAATATACATTCTTGACATTTTTACATGACTGTTTTAATTAATGAAAGATATGCAATTTTATTTACAAATATCTAAATAAAAGTCGATAAATTACAACATAAATAGCGGAATTTTCATATAAATTAATTTAATATGAAATTAAAAAAAAAATAAAGAAAAACGAAAATAAAAAAAAAATATCCAAGTTTACATGTTTTTAAAATAATCTACATTAGAAAGCAAATGATTAAAAACATATGAACTTTTTATTTATTGAATTTGAGTATCTAAATAATCTGATAAAATTTAAAATATTTTTTCATATTTATTGATATTTCAGAAAATATTTAAAAAAAAAAACATTTAAAAACGCAATAAATATAAAAAAAAATCATAAATATTTTTTTCTGTAAATTGATTTCTTGATACACACACGTTCTTCATGATGTTCATCATTAGAGCACAATAGTTTACTGTTCATAAGATTTCTATTGATCTTCTGTAAAATATATAATATTTTATAAACCATGATTTATAAAGTATTATATATCATTAGAAAAGTATGATTTAATATTTAATATTTAATTTTCTTGCCCAAAATTTTGGTCACTGAATTAATATGTATATAAATTAAATATGTACTATTTTATAAATCACGATTTTGGGCAAAAAAAATCTTGCTCCAAAATCGTGATTTTGGACAAGAATATTTGCTGAAAATATCTCTTAAAATTTGAATTCTCTAAGAATTCTGCATTATTTTCGTACAATTCTTGTATTATATTTGTATTGTTCTTGTATTTTTAATGAATTCTTCTATTTGTATTGTACACTCCTTGTATTATATTTGTATTGTATTTGTATTGAATTTTTCTATTTGTATTGTACACTTCTTTCTATACAATACTAAAAATAGTACTGTACAGTATTATGTATAACAGTTTATGTAAATATATATTTTTTTTTCCTCGATTAACATCCTCATAAATAAAATAAACATACTTTTTAAAATGTTAAACTCGAAGTAACGATCTGTTCTTAACACCTGCACTTCTTTGTTGTGATTAACTCTTAAGCCAATGGTCTTTTTGCATAATAAACAAAACATTGTAGCAACTACCGTACTTCCTCTATTTTACATTCAAATTACGTATTGATCACTCAACCGTTTTAAAAGAGAAACCTTTTGAAACGTCCCACTGATAAATCTGAATAACCTATGATTTCACTTAAACAAATTCTTAAAAAGAAAAAAAGAAAACACAAAATCGCTGAAGAGAATGGAACTGCTTTCATTAAAATGCAATACTTCAGTCGCTTCTTTCCCAATCTTTCCTAGCCATCTTCTATTTAAATAACTTATTATACTTGTAAATATGAATGGTATCATTTTCGACTTAAGCGATTCACATTTTTACCATTGCGACTTCTCAGTTTACATAATTAATAGTTGATTGGCAGAAAATAAAATGAAAAAAAAAAAACTGACATTAATTCCCTTACTGCTTTCTTGCTTGTGCGATAAATGGAAACTAACGAAAACAATCGTGGTTTCCGTAGAAAAAAAAAAAAGATTTCTGATCCAACTAAAGAAAACTTTATCACTTTAATTAATCAGTAAAATAATCAATAACTCTTGTAATATTACACTTAATTAAAAACAAATTTTTAACTATATATTTATTCACTAATACCTCGAAAAATTATTTTAGGAAGTACAGTACAATGAAACTAAATGCCCTTAGAGAGATTTATTCAAAACTTTTAATGAATTGAACTTCTTAAAAATCGAACTGGAAGAATAGGAAAAAAAAAAATCGAGTATTTTTGAAAGTTCTCCGAACTCAAAGATAAATATTTTTATAATTAAAAAAAAATCAATAAATCTAAGAATTTAACAAATGAGGAATTCTACCATTTCTCTTCCATTTCTGGCATATTAATTTCTTAGTTCTTAGTTTAATTTTAAAATATTTCTACGAATAAGAACGAAACCAATTATTATTAGTGATTTATGCTGCAATTACTTAAAAATTATTAAATATAAATTAAATTTATTATTCCTTCCTCATAAGGAAATTTTTTTTCTTTACTTACAAATAAACTAATAACATAATTTTATTGTAAACAATTTTTTTATAGATTGTAAATATCTACAAAAAAGTATTTAAAAAAATATGATTCCTGATCTAATTAAAGAGAACTTTATCGCTTTAATTAATCAGTAAACTAATTAATAATATTACAATTAATTAAAGAAAAATTTTAACTACATATATTTATTTGACGAAAAAATGATGATAATAATTTTTAATGATTACATTTTCTGTATTTTTTCGTACACAAGAAAACATTAAAAGTTAAAAAATAAAATAAAAAAGTTTATCGGAATATCATTAAGCAAATTAATCAAAATTTTAATGATTTCTATCAGATTACAATGTCGGATTGATGATAAAACAAAAACTGTTTTCCGTTGTACGCTGAAAAATTGGTTTAAAATTTTTTAAAGTTTAATATCATTAAAAAAAAAAAAAAAATTCTAAATAGTAAAATTTAATGGTACGCCATTAAAAATAATAATAATAACAAAAAATATGTAAAAAATACTGCTATTTTTCTTTTTCAGTTCTAAAATTTCCCCTTTTGTTCCCTTTTGTTATATAAAAAATTAACGCAAAAAAAATTTTTTTTTGTTTAAATTTTGTATCAAACAAAAATATAAAAATTAATAATTTCCGATATTTTTAATGAATTTAATCTGATAGAATTTAAATAACTTATTTTAATAATAAAAATAATACGATATTTAAATTTAAAAAAAAAATGCATTTAAAATATAACATACGCTCCCGATTAACCGGAGTAAGTTGAGAAATGAATTACTACGGATAATCCGGAAAATACTCAAGAAAATCCGAAATTACGGACAACATATATCCGAGTTGAGAATTAACTTTGGTTAATCCGCAAGTACGGATAATCCAATCCCGGATAATCGGGGAATTGCTGTATTTTTAATAATAAAAATTGATATTTAATGTAAAGGTAAAAATTAAATTAGTATTAATTTTTTTTTTATTCATGCCAAACTCATTTAATAAAATTAAACGTCTCGGTATTTTTTTTTCTTTGATGTAATAAAAAAAACATTATAAAGCATCTCTCAACTTTAACTGTTTAAAAATTTACTTAATTTATTTTAGAATTTTTTTTTTATTATTATTATTTTAATTCTGTTATCCTTAGGCAAATGATTTTCTTATAAATCGTTTTTTGACAATTTAAAAATTATATCTGTAAATTAATATAAGTTTTAAATTTAATTAAGGAAAGGAAGAAACTTTTCTTGTTTGAATTATTAAAATTTTAGAGAGTAATGATAGAAAATTTGTTCTCTTTTTTTTTATTTTGCTTTTTTTAGAACAATAATTCAGAAAACTTTTAAAAAATGCACACGTTTTCAGCAACAAAAAAAAAAGTTTTTAATTAGTATAAAAATTTAATATGCTTAAAAATTTTCGATTTAAATTAAATCAAAACGAATTGAATTAAACAAAAAAAAATTTTTTTAAGTCAAATTATATTTCATGTTAATACAAAACAATATTTGTAAAAATTGTTGTAATGACATTCTGTGCACTGGCATAAATTTAATTTGAATTAAATAATTAAGTGAAGAAATATATATGTATTTTTCACTTAATTATTTAATTCAAATTAAATTTCATGCCAGTGCACAATGCCATTATAACAAGGCATATGTTAGGTTCCATAAGCAGTGTACAGTGCACATGCCAATACACAGTGCCATTACAAGGTATGTACTGTGTTGTACTTGCACAGTGAACATGGTTGTACCATGTGCACCGTGCATGGTGGTATCATATGCATTGCATCGTATAACGCAGATGTTAGGTTCCATAATATATATATTATGGAACCTAACCTAACATCTGCGTTATACGAAAGATAATTGTTATCCTTCATATAACGCAGATGTTAGGTTCCATATAAACACCGCGTTATACAAGATTCACATTACAAAGAAAAAATATGGTTAAGTTTCGAGATTTCTGGCAGAAACCGAAGACAGTTTTCAACAATAGACACTTTAAACGGTAAAAATTGACATTATACAAAACATATGCGTGTATGTGGATTAAAATGTAATTCCCCTGATATAAATTCGTAGAGATTCATAGAAATTTGTAGACTGTTATATCGAAACTTCGTTGTATAAGTACCGCGTTATAACTATAGTTTACTGTATATTAGAAATTTCGATAATACTGTAAATATTATTTAACTTTCTCAATATTTACTTTGAGTTGATGCAGATATGTTCTGGTGAGAAAATTGCTATATTTTTCTTAAATTAGTAAACACAAAAATAAAAATTTAAAATAGTTTTAATGCTAAATTTAAACATTGCAATTTAGAAAATTTCAGTAAACCAAACATTATAAAAACTTTACCAGAGAAATTGCCTTGTAAAAATTATATTTTTCTTACATTTTAAAGACTGTAAATACTTTTTAATCCTTCTTATCTAGTCTAATAATCAAAATTTAAATTATTTATCTTTCTTCTTAATTATAAAACTTTAAAACTAATTGTTACACACTTTAGTCCTATGAGGTAAATTTGTTTAAAAGCAAAATCAATAAATTTGTTAAATTATGTTAAATAATTCATTTTTTTCTTCTCTATATATTTTAGTGATGAGAGTGTTTAGATAACAATGTCTATGTGAAAATACCTTTTGGGATTTTTGTATTAAGTCAGAAAATTAAAGTTGTTTATGTAATATAAATAATTTATGTAATATTAATTACATAAATTAATTAAAATATTAAATACATACATAAATAAAAAATTGTGATACCAAACTGAATCTAAATTGGAATCGTTATTTAATTACATTTAAAAGCTTTTAAAATTATTCGATTTCGTAAATAATATCTGTGAAATTATTGAATATTTTATATACATATCTATTGTTATGCTTTAATAATAGCAGATATTGTTACTAATTCGTTTACAAAGCATAGCAATAAATATCTACACAAATTTTACAGAAAGTATAACAATAGGTATTCTTTTTGTTACACAAGAGAATAAAAAAATAAAAAAATTTTTGTTGTAACTTCTCTTGTGTAACGAACAAATATCAAATTTGTTTACAAAACATTGCAATAGAAATATACACAAAATATACACAAAGCATAACAATAGGTAGTCTCTTTGTTACACAAGAGAGGTAACATTTTGTTGTTCTTCTCTTGTGTAAAGAACAACATTTTTTCACAGTCTGTTGTAATTTTTGTTGTAGCTTCTCTTGTATAATGAACAAAATTTTCTGTATACAGTAAATAGTTTCAATTTTTTTTAATTTTTAATTTTGGGTCACAAGAGATTTTTGAGAAATCGTACGAAAATTAAAAACATTTTTTTTATTTCGCTGTTGATTAAAAAATTAAAAATAATCATTGTTAAAATGGAAAATATTTTTGTAAATTTTTAAATGTCTGGAAACATTTTATTTTGTGTAGTATCTTTTTATATCGTGTTATAATTATCCAAGGAAAGAAGATAAATAGCTCATCGATATTTTGTTTATCTTCTTTCCTAATCAATGGTGAAAATTGGTAAATAAACAATGGGTGCACTGTACTTGAAGTCTTGGAAGATTTGAGAGTCACGAATATAACGTATTAATTAGAGTGCTAAAGAACTTATCAGAAGAAAGTCTATGAATACTGTGCAATTATGTCTCATTCAGTGGCAGAAACAATTTTGGTAATCATTATACACTCACAAGAATCTTCAGAAATTAAACTCTAGCGTCATTCTTGCCAATACAAAACGGGAAAAAATTTTCTATCAATTTTTATTAGAAAAAAATTTGTTCGCTCTTTCACTTTTACAATGTGAAAATTCTTTTTTTTTTAAATTAGTTCATTGCAATTATAAAAAAATTTCTAGAGCATTGACTCTATCCGAAATTACTTCTAACGACTTTCTAGAAAAAGATTTACACTTGATGACATCATTCTGATGGATGAGCAGGTAGATTATTTGCAAGCAAATGACAAAACTACTTTGATGGATAAGTTAAACCCTCGAGAAAAATTGTTTGTGAAGTTTTCATAAAAATGAAAAAGAAAAATTAACAATTTTTGATCAGTTTTCTGTAGAATTCTTATGAATTTTGTAGGAAAGTAATCAACCATTCTATACTACATTCATTATTCTCAACCTATTATTATATCTTTTTTATAAATTCGTAAACTTAGTTAAAAGTTTTTTTCTCAGTATTTAATGGAATTTATAGTTAACTTCAATCTTATTACTTTTACATTTTTAAATGCAGAACACAGTTTTTCTCGAATTTAAAATGCAATTATTTTTTTTTTTAATTTACTTTTCTTCTTACCGGGAAAAAACACTTTTTTTTTCTGACTTACTAAGAAAAATCAACAGAGAAATCTTTTTTTTTTGCATAAATTATCTAAGTTTAAACTAAATATAAAAAAAAATTATTAGTACAGTATAGTAAATGAGAAAAACTAATACTCTAAACTTTAATCTCAATGATAAATATTTCTACAGAAAATATAAAGGTTTTTATATATTTGTAAAATCTATCATATTAACATATAAATTAAATTTTTCTATAATAAAATAAAATTCAAAACACAAAAACAAATTAATATTAATTAAAAAATTGTCTCAGATTGCATGAGTATGAAAGATAAATTCTTAAAAATATTTTTTATTCATTTTTAAAACAAAAATTAGTAAAAAATATCCGTATTATTATATAAATTACTTATATAAAATACATATTTTTACGTTATATCTTATCTTGATTATAAAAGAAATAGCTTTAGTTGCAAAAATAAATTTTTAAAAATTCAGTTGAATTCTGGTTTCCTTTCCCGAATTATGGAATTTGCAATTTTATAGTATTTAGATGGAAAAAAAAACTGCAGAAAAAAAGTTAACATAAAAGAATAAATATATATTTTACTAAGTATTTGTTCATGCTTTCATAAAGGGTAAAAATTTTTCTTTTTATGTGTAATTTTATTCCCATTCAGTTTTTTCTCTGTAAATCCATAATTACCAATTCTTTCAGAAAATACTGATTAATTGCGATTTTGTTATCGAAGACTAGATACAATTAAATTTGTAGACCTTTCCATAAACAACTTTTTATTATTTCACTTTTCTGGTTTGCCTTAAGGAGCACCTTTATTTGATTTTTACCCTTTCTTCTGTTTCTTTGAAAGTCATCAATAACAACCTGTGACGTAACACACAATCCCAAAATTTTTCTTTTTTTCTGTAACATCAAATGTTGATGATCATTCAGTAAATTTGATTCTTACTTCGACCTTTTGCGAGATTCCAAGGACGTCTTGTATATATTTTTTTTTTTTTCCTCTCCCCTTTCTTTCCTTTTAAGTAAAATATATGCTCTCTATTATACTGCTGTTCGCGGAATTTTATCATTTACCACTTCTCTCTGGCAGATTTTCAATCAATCTTTTTCTTGGCAGCTGCTCGTATTATTCTGAAGATGATATTTCATAAATTCCCAAGAATAACAGAAAATATTTTTTTTTTTTTTTTTAATAATTTCCACCGCCTTACCTTGGCATTTATAAAAACAGAATATAGAATGTATTATGTCTACAGATAAGATTTAAAGTCTGAATCATCACCTCTTCCATTATCAAGATTCTTAACTATTTAGAAGGTATCTGCTATCGATACATTACATTCTTGAACATCTTCCGTTAATTATGTTAAATGACAAATAGCTGAAATTGTATTTAAGAGAGCAAGAATTATTGAATATTTATGATCCATTTTCGACATTTCTCTTAACTGATGATGTTGCAAAAGAGTAATAAATTTTGTCAACATGATTTATATTATCAGGAGATTAAGTTTAATGTCTTTACATCGTCTATATCGTTATTTTTGATCTATTACATCCCTTGAAACATTTCTAAAATTTATAAATCTTCCTATCTCTCTCCTATATGGAATGAATGATTGATGCGGTTAATTAAATTATGTATTTAGAATAAACTACATACAATTTACGGAGTTATATACTAGCAAAGAAATTTTTCAATTTATAAATTCCTTAAGTGTATAGAAACATATCTGGCTATATAAAAATGCGAACAAAAAGCACAAAAAAAAAAAAAAACTGAATGCACTTTTAAATACATCAGAAAGATCACTGGTGGAATATAATAAAAATTTCTTAAATTCTTTAAAGTTTTCAATTACTACAAATTGGTGAATGCTGAAATTCATACAGTTACATTTTTTTGTTTTTTTATTTCTTATTTTATTTTGATTAAACTTCGGCATTCGTGACATAGTTTAACTGAATTATATAATTCTCAGAAAAAAAAATTTTTTTTTTTTCCCAAATATTTTTATGGTATTTTTGTTATTTTATATATTGAAAAGTTCAGGTTTTGTCACGAAACTTTTATATAAATTTGCAGAAAAATAGTTTTGTAAAATTTATTAAAAAAAAAAATAATAATAATTTTCTACGATTTTTCTTTATTTTTTCCCCTCTTGATGGTTAACTTTTCAAAATCATTAATTCTTCGATTTTTATTTTATTTTTTTTTTCTCTTTAAATGAAACTCGTACTTTTTAAATATAAGTAAAGTAATAAATTTTACAGATGGAATTATTGAATTAGTCATTAAAAATGTGAAAATGAAAAAAAAAAGAATAATAATAGAGACATTTGCAAACAAAAAAATGGTGAAGATGCTTTTTGAAAACTTTATGAGTTATTTCTAATAGAATAATCTACTTTAGTTTCGTTAATTAAGAATTAAATTAATTTTGTTCTTTTATTACTTTTTATCTCAGAATTTTTTATTTGATGAATAACAGTTAGAAAATTGAATTTCTTTCTCATTGTATTTTATTAATTTCTAAAATTCTTTGTTTATTATAAGAATCTATAAAAATTCACTTTATATGTTTTGTTTCGAGTTTTATAATTTAATCCTTATGACTAATATTTTATGTACTTCAAATGTTAGTTTATTATTTTCTAGAATACAATTCTAGAAAATTTTTTTAGAAAAGGATTCTAGAAAATTATAAAACTACTGTAAATCTCAATATATTGTTCTAGAAAAATTTTCTAGAACAGTATATTGAGATATAATCTAGAAAACTGAGATGAACTAAAAATTGAGATATACTGTTCTGTTCTTTTTATTAAAAAAAATACTTTGAAATTTTCTAGAGAATTTTTCTCATTATACTGTCTAGAAAATTTTCTAGAACAGTATATTGAGATGTACTGTTCTAGAAAATTTTCTAGGCAGTATATTGAGAAAAATTCTTATTAAATAAAATTTCTAAATATTTTTTTATAAAAATTTCTAAAAAATTAAAAAAAAAAATATTTTCGAATTTTTGCATCCTTAATCTTTCCAAGACAAAGAATTTTTTCATAAAACATACCATATTATTTTACGGTCTAAGAGATAAGTTAATCAATTTCTTATCAAGGTACATGCAATAAATTTTTTTGTTTCCCAAGAGAAATTACGATTCTTGATTAAATCAATGTTCCCCAAATAAAGATTTTTATGTGTTCCTTTTTAACAGCAATACCGATTGTTTTACGAATGTATCACGTTAACTACTTAGGAACTTAGTTTGTCTTAATTAATCTACGTTTTCAGAAAGAGAAACTAATAGTAAACATTGTATTATTATACATCATGTTTGTTGCATATATATTATTTTATCGATTCAGAAACTTAAATTATATAGTTGCTGTGATAATAGACTTTAAAAAATAATAAAAAAATTTAATACAGTTATTTCATCTGATTAATATACTATATGCTATAGTTACAATGAAATTTTAAATATTCCAGTTTACATATCAAAAAAATTATGAAAATATGAAAAAATTTTCATAGTCAGTTTTCTGATTAGCTCAAAATATATGTCATTTCATATAAATTGCCTAAATTTTTCATGAAATTTTTGTAAACGATCAACTTTTTTCCCATTCTTTTGTTTATTTCACCAAGTTAGTTTCCATTTTCTTTAATTAATCTATCTATAGGTATTTTTCCAAAATTATTATTTTTTTAAATTTTTTAAGTGCACCTATTCTGTGCAACGTATTCTTTTTTATTTTAACTTTTATACTTGACTGGTTGTAATCAAATACAAAAATTGGTTACAATAAAAAAAAATGGCTTACTTTACTTTTAGTGTTACACATTAGAACCCCGTTTATACGTTTCTCACTTCTACGTTTTTCGCACTTGTACGTTGTGTTTTGTACACTCTTTCGAT
>WUQG02446914.1:0-13192 GCA_011317285.2 Androctonus mauritanicus
TCCTTCGTTCTCCTAAGTACTACACAAGGAGCTCTTTGGTGCTACAAGATAGATTTTTATTATTTTTTATACAAAATAAGGAATTGTATAGGGTTGTTGATGATAAAATTAAATATTACAACAAATATAAATAAATTAATAAATATATTTATATATCGAGAAAAATTGCGGGTGTTGAGCCGCCCCTGCAGTTAAGCATAACAAAATGAGTATTTGATTATTAGTTTCTGAAATTGATAAAATTCAAGCCTATCAAGAAGGATTAGAAAACACTTCTGAATTTTCTTGATAGGTTTGAACTTCATAATTAGAAAATTATGAAATTGATAGAAGACAAAACAGAAATGCAAAGTTAGGTATAATTATCTAAAAAAACCTGATGTTTATGAGGAAACAAATGCTAAGATCAGGGTATAAATTTCCAGTCCTTAGAACAAGAAATTTGGATAAAATTAGATAGCAAATTCGAATCGATAAACTGTGTAAAATTATGAAAGGAGTTTCTCTCATTTCAGTCGAAAGAAAATTAAAACTATGATTTGTTATAACAAAGATGCTAGGTTCGATATGCTAAAAAACAATGTCTTGGACTAAGAATGGCAAAAAAATCAAAATTTAACGATGAAAAAAAGTTTAAATTTAGATGAACCCGATGGATATGTCTATTACTTTCATGAATTAGGAGAAAGTTTTATGTAGGCGTCAAATGGAGGAAGATTTATCATGTTTTAGGGTGATAAAAATGTCATGGGACTAGTCGATTCCCGTCTTCTACATTTCATCTGACTCCACCATAGCTATGAGCATCTCATGATCGGATCTAGAATGGTTCCGAACTTAGCAATCACCAATGATTGATAAATACTAAATGGCATTAAAAAATTCATCATTTCCTATATGGTAAATAATAGATTAGTTTTCATAAATTCATTATTCATGATCGATAAACATTGAGATTCACAATTAATAGAATCTAATTTATTGGATTCAGTTTGTGGTGCTACGAAATATGCATTGCAGTCTCAAACCATGTATCAGATATATTAATTATTCAATTAATGAAAAAATTACCTATTTAATGAGATGGTTGATATTGCATTGTTTGAAACGTCGTGGATTATATGATGAAATAATTTTTAAAATGAAATGAACTTGTATTATACTTTTTATATTAATATATTACTTTTGTTAGCATCATTTCGAACATTTGAAAAAAGCTTGAAAAAAAGACATGCAGCAGCGCCACATCAACACAATTTTGTAATTGGTTCAATAAAAATTTTTGAATACATTTTTCAGTCATCACTCTTTTATTAAATGCTAATATGTCAATAAAATAGAAATCATAATTTTTAATTTTTATTTTCAGATAAAAATAAAACTTTATGACCACCAGGCACCGAATGGTGTTTACGAGGACATTTATTAACTCGGTGCCTGGTGCAATGGCATCGCTAGCACCACCTTGCTGAAATACTGCAGATATGCATACTCGCAGGATAAGACGCACATGCAACGTGTTTTCAGGATTGAAAATATTGTCTCATTATTCTTCTAGCAGATTCTGACATGTTTTCAACTGATATAAAGTACTTTAGAGATTTTAAACATTATGAATTCATACTAATTTTAATATTTATAGTTCAATTTTTAGAGAAGTCGAAAAAATTTTTCAAAAAGGTTTCAAGTCACGCAATATGTAGTTATTCTCTTTGTTAAATCGATAGAAATACCGAATAAGCAATTTTAAATAATTACCGGTACTTAAAATTACCAAAATGTTTAAATTCTTAGAGTATCAATTGATTGAAAGCAGAAATTTTATAATTTAACAAATTTTTAAAATATTAGAATAATAGCAATATATTAGACCAGAGTAATAGGATGGGAGGAGATATTTATCTTATTTGTAATTAGTAATATCTTTATTATAATAAAAAATGAAAATGAAAATATTCAATATTTGTTTGTTTAGTTTGAAAAATAGTTTCAAAACAAAATCCATTTTATAATTATGAAATATAGAATTTCATTTTTTTTTGCTATGCAAGTTTAGGCGGTTTTCCACCTTGTAGGTACTAAGTGGGGAGCATTCCAGTTCCCACCATGGTCCAGCCACACTTCTGGTGAGTCAGCTGTCAGATAGAGGATGATGTTCAGCTGGTTGGACCCGGACCTTTCCTGAAAAAATTTGGATGTGCGGAACTCGGATTCTCCAGAGTGAAAGCACAGCAGCTTCCATCGCGGCTATCCGGCCAACAATGGTATTGCATTGGGAATGTTATGATCTCATTGTGGATCTGGCTACCAAGAACAGAGTCCAATTAGTTTGGGTATTAGAGCACAAAGGGATTAAGAACAATGAGGTTGCAGATAGGTTAACCGAGAAAGGGGCTTCTCGTGTCTTTATTGGATCTGAGTCTGCCTTAGGCATCAGATCTGATGCATTTAGGGATTTATCGGGAACTGGTTAGTAGCTCAGCATTTCTCTCATTGGAAATTTGCTCCTAGACTAAGGCAAGCAAAAGTTCTTATTTTAGTCCTTTCTTTACAGAGAACTAAAGAGTTTCTTGCATTATACAAAAATCAAGCTAGAATTGTAACAGGCTCTTCAGAGAGCACTGACATCTTCATTTAATTAGAATTGCTGATTGCTGACTCATTTATGGATGATGTCAGGGAGAAGATGAAATGCCTCTTCACATTTTGTGCGAATGTATGCTCCTATCAGGGCCAAGGTATGATCTAGGGTTGCATTTTTCTGCACCGGAAAATCTCTTTACAATCTCATTGAAAAATATACTATCTTTCCTATGTAAGACAGTATCTTCTTCGATTACTTCTTATGGGAGGATTCTATTAGAGATGCACAATATATTACTGATTTGTCGCAATGCTAGGAATGATTAAAACTCCCCTTTTCTACTTTACTATTACTACTACTACATAGTATTGCATTGGAAAATTTTCTTTGTTCGAAATTTTATTTTTATATTTTCATAGTTAATGATTTTGTCATCAAATAAACTCTTACACTTATATAAAAGATTAAGAGTTAAGAAAAATAATGTGTGATAAATTTAATACTTTAAATTATTGTCTATAAAATTGAAAAACAATTTATAAATAATTATTAATATCAGGCATATCTGCAAAATATATTTGATGCGCCATCGATGGGTGCGCCACTTTTTGGATGAACTTTATAAAGATTAACTCATACTGACTATCCCGATATTGATCGCAAATAAATTTTAATTTTGAATAGCTGCATTCATCAAACTCCAAAATATAAAAGATTGATTGGTAAGATTGCATACATTGCAAAGTCCGGAAAAAATAGTATCGATCGATAGAGGGAGTCGAGACACGCAAAATATCCCTAATGAACTAGGGGTCAAAGATCAAAGGTTAACGAGATATACACGCGTCTAGATAGCACAGGTAGCATAGCACGAGAACGAGACGCGTCGCGGTCCAAACTGTAGCGAAGCGAAACATAGTATCAAACCATATGCACTGTGAAACTTTCAGCCTCTATATCTCGTTAACCTTTGACTTTTGACTCCCAGTTCATTAGGGATATTTTGCATACCTCGACCTGATACCATTTTTTCCGGGCGTTGCAATCTATGCAATCCTACCGATTGATTGATTATCATGCTTCCAAATTAATGCTAAATATATACATATATTTGTTTCCATAGCGAATGGTCTGCATTCTTAAGCATAATAGTTTGAATAGATGCAATTTCAATATTTCGCTAAAAATTTCTGCAACATGCAAGTTCGTGGATGAAAATATATAGCAATGCATTTTAAACGAAAAATAGCATTCAAATTTCATCGAATTTGGGTTATTATTAAATCAGAAATATTATATTATTATTCTATTAATAACACGATTTTTTTTAACCATAGCCAGAAAGCAGATAAATATATAATTTAAATCTTACATAAATCCCAAAATGTAAATATTTTTTACCCTTCATCATCGCCTTCTTCTTCTTCTTCTTCTCGTTCTCCTTCTTCTTCCACCACCACATCATTTTCCTTTATTTCCTCATCGTCTTTTACAATTTCGTTTGGTTCTTCTCTTTCAGATTCCAACTGAACCCTAGTTTCACAATCGGATTCAATACCTTTATCTTCATTGTCGGAATATAACTCTACGGTAGTTTCAGTAAACTCGTTTCTTACATCCATTATACCCCTAAAGGTTTCGAATATTTCTGATGAATATCCTATCTGTATATGTCTGGTCCAAACGTTACCAAGGGAAACCATGTGTCGCAGATGCACCCAATCTGCGCGCGCATTCTGAGTTATTGACTTATCCTTTCCCAAAATAATTTATGATTATGGTATAAGTCACACCGGAAGTTTTTCATATCACTCATAAATTCTCATATTAAATGTCTGTTTTATCACATAAAATCACCGAATGCCCTCAGTAAGTGCAAAAATTGTCATTAACAAGTAAGATCTTAATCAAAAGCGGAAAAATTAACCATTAAAACTCTTATCCAGCAAAAATATCAAAGGCCTATATGATATGATCCTAACATACTGAAACATGCCAATGTGAAAGGAAGATTATTTTGCCTTATAAAAAAAAAATTAATGAAATTTTACTGTTACTATAACTCATAGTCTAAAAAATACAAGTCGCAAAAAAAAAAAATTATCAATAGCGGATGCCAACGAATGATAAAGCAAAATACATGGAGTTTAAAATCACCTTGCAGTAAGCCTTGCGTTAAGAACCATTGTGACCTTTCTTAATATACCCCTGGTCAGTTTCCACATCTCAAACAGCTTACATCTTTGCACCATTATAATGACCACACCTTAATATTGATTTTCATTTATTTCTTCAAAAAGCGTCGTTGCAGCCGGAACGAGTTTAAAAGTTTTATATTAACATTTTTAAAGCTTTCACGGTAGCTTTAAACATAATTTTTAAGTATTCTGATGTCTTAAAAAGTTATTTTTCGTATCAAAAAAAAAAATTTTTTTCCTAGTTCGTAGTGTTAAAAACTTCTGAGTTTTTATATTCAGCAACATCGATTTTTCTGTAAATTATAGGTCTATATATTATAGTAAATATTTTATTAATTTTTGTGGAAAGTTTTATAACTATCATTATATTATTTTCAAATTTATAAATAAATCGGGAACATAATTAGATTTAAAAAAGATTTTCTGGCATAGCATAAAGTGGGAGAGGTATTTCTTAAAATATCAATAACTAGTATTCAACTCATATATGCAGAAATCTCATTTTGTCAACTATATAAAACTGTGCAATCCAGTCATAAAAAAATGCAGTAAAACCATTTTGTAGCACATGAATTAGTATATGATAAAATGTTCAAAATATAATATCAATGTTAAATGTGTTATGCTTTGCTTATCTTTAATGCATAATATTTCTAAGTATGTTCACATTCCCACTTTACTATCAAAGAAAATGATTTTAATGCATTTCATTGCTTGAAATTATATCAGCATCTTAACATAAACTTCTTTTAATTTAGCATAAAAGATATTAAACTTCCTAAACATAAAGCATCACACAATCTGCCCTTTTCATAGTTACACATTCTCAACTTTTCTTAGATCAGGAGTTCTTAACCAGTAGTCTATGGGACCCCAAAGAGTCCATAGAAAGATTTCAGGATTCTGAAAGTTTGGATGGGAAAAAAGTCAACTAATCTTTATTTTCACTGATCATTAATTAAATCTAGCACTTCCTTCTCTTATAAATGTATTACAAATAAATTACAGTACTGTAATTTATTGTATTACAATAAATTACAGTAGTATTAGTTGTATCTGTGATCAACAACAGTCTTTGCATTCATGTCTTTTTAACAAAATGTAACTTGAAGTTTCCTATATATTACATGTATTTTATTATTATTCAATGCGGTAAGAAAGAATAACACATATTACTATATTTTAATATAACTGTAATTTTATTTTGCACATTTAAAAATAATATTTTGAGAAGGGATCTGTGGCCTTCGTCTAACAGGCAAAGAGGTCCGTAGTCTTCCTCTAACAGCCAAAGGGGTCCATGGAACAAAAAAATTAAAGCCTGTGTTAGGTCAGCTTAGTCTACACAGAAATTGTTTTTCTGATTTCACATAAAATACATTTGTAGAAAATATTCATTTTTAAAATAATTATACAAGATCAAAGAATTATTATACTGTAAATTTTTTATTGTCATAAATGTTGCTACAGTTATACACAATTTTCATGTTACTTTTATAAACTGATATTCAATTATTTTGTTCTGAAATTTTTATATATATATATAATAATCTTTTAATTATCATGAAATATTTTCGTTTTAGAATAAAAATAGTATATTCGTTAAAAAAATTTTTTTAAGAAAGGGTTTAATCGTTTAAATTTTAATTTTTAGTATTAACAATTTTAATAACAAAAATGGATCACAAAACGATTTGTGATTATTATAATTTTACAATGAATAAAATGACTTATTTTACAATTCATCGGCTTGATGAATACATCAATTCGTCTTATAAATCGAAATTTTCTTTTTATAAATAAATTTTTCCATCCTTTTATATATATATAAGAGTTTACAAAATTAATATTTTTAGTTTTATTGATGGAGAAATTATAAGAATTATTTACAGTCGATATATCTAAATAGTTTTGGAAGCATTGTTTTTAATTTGATAATTTTGTGCTGAATTCATGTGTGCAAGTTCAAAAATTTATGATTTTTATTCAAACCAGTCTGAAGATAATTTTAGTATATAACAAAGAATAAAAGAAAAACAATTTACATTCTCATAAAAATATTAAAATTTGTCCTTTTTAAAAATTCTGTTAACAGGCACAATTATTTATTAAAAAAAAGCTATATTTCATATGACACATCCACACATGTAGAAGATAATCATGGCAAAAACCTCAATAAATACAAATGTAAGTAATAACAATTGATTTGTAATCACTTACTGTCAATAATTTGATTTATTTGGAAGTAACCTACTTAACATTCTTTGGTTTGAGCTTCTTTTAATAGGGAGGATTTTGTTAACAATATATCTACCAATCTCACCTAATGTTACTATGTAACTAGATAAAAAGGAGGTACAGTTCTTTGCTGCCTTACAAATCCATTTGACTAGTTATTATGAGTCTAAGCACAAACAATAAAACTATATATAAATATTAAAGAATTATCTGAATTCTGAACTAGAAAAAACATTGCACAAACAAAAGCAGTTTTACACCACTTGACCTATTTGTACAGAAAAGATGGATTAATTTCCATTATTTGTAAATTCATGATAATTCTCAATGAGACAATAAAGCATCTGTTCTTATTTATATATTTGAATTAAAATAATGTCTATCTCTTTGGTATAATTGATGAGCTGTTTACAACTTGACTTAAACACAGTCTGTGATCACGATTATCACCCCATCCTCCATTTCCTTTTTGAGGTTTATAAGGTCGACGCATCCCTTGACGTATGCTTAAGGAGGATGGAAATAAATACTGTTTGGCTGAAGACAGGATCCTTACTACTTTCTGAACAACTTTGTCACTGCTGCAATCTTTGCCTCTATGATGCACACCACTATTTAAAATAAAGATTAATTAAATAAACAAATTTAAGGAAATTCTTTTATACTAGAAATATATGAAATATCGCTAATTAATATAAATTTATATATATAAATATAAATAGATCAGCTCTTAACATTTGCAAATTCTGGTATTTGTGAAGCAGATGTAAAATTTAAGTATAGTTTTACCTTTGTTGTATATTTTCTCATGTATGCAGGCATAAATTTTCATTTTGATTTTACTACTTTGTAATTTTTCAATAGTTTATTATTATTATTATTATTATTATTAGGAATGCTAATTTCAGGTTTAGTGTTAAGCACGAAGCAATATAAAACCTGATTATTAATTGGAAACGATCTGAAATGAATTTATCTCGATTACATCAAAATCAACCAGGAAAAAACCATTTGTTGAAAATGAAAGCAAGATAAATTATTTAAATGGTCATATAGATATCAGAGATGATAATCCAAATCCAAAAACTATTCGAACAAACTTTATTGCCGACAGTAACAGTTAATAAATTTTAATTGTTACTGTTAACAATAAAGTTTGTTCAAACACATCAACAAAACAGTTGATGTATATCCTGAAAATATTATAGAGTGAGAATATTATACACATTTTTGTCTGCCTGATTTGTTGAATTACTTTTCAGTAAAATTATAGCCTGAATGTTAATAGTATTTACAATCAATGAGAAGCAGATACTTATTAAATAGGCATGCCAACAATGGAATTTTATAGTAAGTTTTGTTTGCTTTGCAGTGTTTGATATCACTGTTTTTGGGTTAAGATGGAGACTAATTTGAGTGCAGAAAGTGGATAATCAATTCATCACCAAGGAAGAGATTATTTACTATGCTCATCAATATTTTAAAAATAAGAATGTTAAATGAGGGCTTTTGTTGTCGATCAAAAAGTTAGAGGCATTATTGAAGCCATTAGTGTAAGTATGAAAATTATAAATAGAGAATTCCCAATTTTACAATCTAATTCGTTCCTAAAATAGGCTCGTAAAGTAAGAACTTGTAAACCAAGAGTCAATTTCCCATAAACATAATGTTAAAATCAGGCATTTCATTCTTCACAATGAACTTTGGCCAGAATAAAATTAAGTAATGGTCAACAATATCAATAATATATATTAAACAATGGTTTATCTAAATAAATTAAAATGTAAACCTTTAAAATCAAGTTTCAATACATACATTATTACCATCAGTAAAAAATATTTTATTTTAAAAAAGACTTTTATATATTATATATCATATATTGCAGAATATATAAAGCAAGTATCTAATTAAAACATTTCCTGTCTCATTCTAAATAAAAAACAAATTTTGAATTGTTAATTTTTGTTAGACGAAAGTTAGATAATAGGGAGTTTCTGCATAGCTACGACTCGGCTCTGACTGATAACTAAACAACAAAATCATATTGCTTTGGAAAGTTGTTGGTAGCCACTTCAGTAACTCAAAGTTAGTTTGAACACTGACACCAGATGCTGTATTATCATAAATTCTATTATATCCTCTATTATATCTAATAAAGATCATCTGTTATATTAAACTACTGATGGTGAATTTCAAAATTCTGGATCAAATCAGCAAAAACATGACAAAAGACTGTTTTTATTGGTCAATGATATGACCAGAAACAGATATGAAAAGCAATGATACAATTCACAATCTTGCACTTGCGCACACCATAAACTTTATCGGTCGGAGCTGAGTTGTAGCTCCTCAATATATCTAAAACAAACAATTAATATTCCAATAAATTTAAGGAAGATAAACAGAAAAAACAAGATCTCATCAATCAATTTCGATAAAACTTGAACATTTACAAAATGAATTATTATAATAGCTTCACTTATATTAAAAATATAAGTGTTTATATACAATTATATAATCATATATTATAATTCAATATTAGCTAATTCAAACTATTCATTAATTCAAAGTAAATTATAGTTTTCACTTGAAAGTACAGATTGTCCTCAACTCATAATGGGGTTATGTTTTGCTAATCCCATCATAAGTCGAAAATATCATAAATCAAAAATGACCCATAATAATAATAAATTTAATAGTAATAATTGACAATGGAACACTGAATATTTTAAGATGGTATAATCATCTGGATTTAATCCTGGGTCCTCAAGATCATAAAATAAACTGGAATTGAACCCAGTCTCCAAGATATAAAATCATTTATAATTGAATCTGGGTCCTCCCTAAGATGTTAAGCAATTGTTTTACTACATTTTTAATAAAACAAAAAAGTATTTCTAACCAATATGCTCTAAAAACAGCCATGTTTAGAATATTGTAAGGGCTATCATAAGATTGCAATATCAGAAGTGATTGTAAGTTGAGGATACCTGTATACAATTTTTAATTGACATTGTGATGAATAATTAAAAATATGATTAACTTTTAATTTGAAGTAGCAATATAGCTTAGCAACGGATTAATATTTAAAATTATTCAAAATTATTTTGTAATAAATTGATTGAGAATGTTCAACTTATTTGGGTAAGAGTTACTTCAAATTTTATTTGCTAGATGATTAAGTGAGAGAGAAATTTTTCAAATACAGGAATGCCCTTTATTCCATTGGTCTGCTTCCAAAAAATAAAAATTGCATATAATGGATTAATTTTAATATTCTAACTTGGAGAAACTACAATTATTTCATAAAATCATTATTTAATATATGTACGATCAATATATCTTTATGGAGTCTATATTTTATTTTTATGCTGTTTTTCAAATGATGAATTGTTTTTTTATATCTGCCATGAACTGCCCACAGATTTGGCAGGGTCAGCCAAAGCTGAAGTATGAAATTCGATAAATTGGGCTCATACTTTTTCTGAAAAAAATCTGGAGATATAGAAACTGAATCTTCAGATGAATTAATGCTTTACCATGTAGCTATCTGTCTGAATTTCTTTGCGGGATTGGAAATTGCTCCTTCTATTGTTTAGAAATTTGATTTCATTCAAATACTTCATTATTTTTTAGTATACAGTTAAAGATAATTCATATTCTGAAAGAATTATCAGGATTATAGTAGAGTATTTGAAAACTTATGAGAGTTCAAAAATTTTATTTTTAATATTGTATTAACATGGAATCAAGATTGTAGACATAAAAGTGAATATAGAAAATCATAAATTTACCTGCTTTCTTAATAAAAACATAAATAACAAGCGTTATTAGCAGGAAACAGTTTTTTTATTTATTTAAAACATTTTCATTCTCTCTTATAGATCCTCATCAATATAAGAATAATCATTTTTGTATTTGTTATGTGCTAGCAGCATATATATGATTATTTTTATATTGATAAGGATCTATAAGAGATTGAAAACATGAATAGGAAACCAGTTTTTATTTATGTAAATAAAAAACTGTTTCCACCTAATAGGGCTTGTTATTTATATGAATATAGAAAATTATAAAAATAAATAAATATTAAAAATACTACTTTTTATTTGGAAACAAATTATAAAATAGTTTTGAATAAATGTTATGGCCATTCCCCAAAATTAGTCAATTCATGAAATGGCCAAGCATTTCATGTTTTGAACAAGTTGATGAGACAATGACTGAAATATGAATGTAAATCTGTTCAGTTTGAACTATAGCCAGTCAATTTGCAAAGAGGAACTTTGGCCACAACTGATTAACCATAGTTCCTCTTATATGCTATCTTTACTTGCATATGAGATATATCTTTTCTCAAAAGTAATGATTACATATAAGAATATCTCTCATATACAATCTTTACTTTTAGGAGAGAAATGACTATGGTAGTTTGATGGCTGATTGAAGTCAAAATTAAGCATTGAAATTCACAGATGCATACAATATGTCATCTCATCTGCTTACATTTTTGTATTTATGTATCACATAAATCCAATAAAAAACATTGCATTATGGAAATTTCCTGAAGTCGTACTATTATTATTATTGTTTATAAAAAATTGGATCAGTTGATATTCAATTTAAATTACAGAATATGAAATCAATATTCATATGAAAATATAAAAAATTAGGGACCTCATCCTAAAAATTGCATAGCTCATAACTATAAATATTGTATATGAATTTCCAAAAGAACCAGGTGTTCTATCTAGTGCAGTTTCCAAGCTATACAATTTTTTAAAATAAATCTTTAGCACAGTGGAAACTTCACTTTTTATTTTTAATTCTCTAAGACAGAAACTGCACAGGATAATACAGCAAGTTCTACAAGGAATATAAGGGATCACAAGCACTTTTTTTGGAAACATTCATTTATGCTTAATCTATTTTGATCTGTGTAAATTTTGGAGGGAGATTCTGACACAAAAATTATACCTAAAGGAGCTTTTTTAAAATATTCATCAATACATAAATATAAAGTGAAGAGCCTATTTGAGAAAGTGCCTAAGTCACAAAATACACCAAGTGAAGTGAAAGCTTTTTGTAACTAAGAAAATGTGCCCAAATCAAATCGTAAGAATTTTTCAGGGTACAAATCCCTATCTCTGAGGTATTGGTATGCTACTTTTTCTCACTGGCTTGAAATTTCACGCAGAAAGTTCCCTCAAACCAATAAAAAGCTCGCTCCTGATGATGTGACTTAGGCACTTTCTCGAATAGGTTCTTCAATTATTATCTACATAACTGAATCGATAAATCGAGTTTTTTAGTTGTCAGCTTCATATAAAGAAAATTTCAAAGTTTTGTCTGGAAAAAGAAAACAAGCAAAAACATTGTATACAAAGATGTGCTAAATAAATGAAAAATTTCGAATTTGACAGATAAGAAAACAATGTATCTTTTTTGATGGATTTGGACACATAGTGGCCAGGGGCTAACTAGTGAACTAATAAATACGTCTGATCGGATTTTCAGAATTTCCGGATTTACGAGCACTACATTAAAATTCAAATATAGAGAAGAGATGAATAGACAAATTTTGTTTAGTTTATTCAATAACAAATACAGAATGTTTTATTTATCAAAATGATTTGTATATCACTTTTTTTCCTTCCTTAAATTCGAATTTTAAAAGTATTGCTCGTGAATCCGGAAAATCCGAACAGACTAAATCCTTGTACAGTCCGAGTTTTTGAACTTTTACTACAGTGGGAAGCTTCCTAGAAAATGTTGGTAAACGTTTCTTGTTCTCATTACCAAATTAATCATAAAACTACGTAGTAATTGATTTGATGAAGAATTTTTATTTTAACAAGAAATCAAATTGGAGATAATTTTATAGTAGGACATATATAGGGCTTCCAACCGTCCTTTATTTCAAAAGACAATACTTTACTTGTACCAAACATCCATCCAAAGCACAAACTCTCTCTGGTGATTAGATTTTTGAATAAACTGCTAATTAATAATTATTTTTTTTAATTTATACTACAGTGCCACCATCTGTTGAGTTAATAATTAATTATTTAAATTTAGGCTAAGGTGGCGCCATTTATTAGTTAATAATTAAACTATAATTTTGACTAATTTTCCGAAATTAAAAATTTGCCTTGGCCTGGAGTCGAACCAG
>WUQG02446925.1:0-13192 GCA_011317285.2 Androctonus mauritanicus
TTAGTGCCATCTGTGTTAAGATAAACAACTTTTCTCTATGAAAGCATCTTTAATTTAAAGTTATCTAATATATAGATGTTGTCGGCCGGATTGGCCAGGTGGAAACGCTTCGGCTTTCCACTCTGGAGGACCCGGGTTCGAGTCTCGGGTCCCATCCCTCGAAAGTATTTATCATGGGGTCCGGGCCCGGCCCGTCGATCTCCGTCCTCCACCATCCGGCTGACCCCTCCGTCGGGGTGGGCAGCCTTTGGAAGGAATTGTTTCGCCCCGGCACTTTGTACTCTTACTGACAAGTGAGTGGAAAGTGGCGTCATCTACTGACAAAAAAATAGCTCAATACTTTTGAAAACAAAGCGGGCCAGTTCGGTTTTGCGGACTGCGAAAGCAGCTACTGTTAGTAAAAAAGTAAAGATTTTTTCTTTCATTTAATTCCAGTGAATATAACAATAATTCTAGCAATTTGTTCTTATTTGATCATATAATAGTTTAACCTAAATTAATTGTACCATTTTACGGTAATTACAATAAATCTATTAAAATCAAAGAAAATAATCCTAAAATAAACTTTGGATTTGGCTTCCTAAATTCATTGACAGACGGATAATTTATTATTCGTGGCTAAAAAGTCAAAGTTAATATTGGAATACATTCATCGGTGAAACAAATTTCGTACTGTCTGCCAGATGTCCGTGCCATAAAGTTGGCCCAGCTTCATGATAAAAAAGAGTCGATTTAGCCAGCAATAGTGACATTCTGTTACATTCTCTCCCTCCCGTGGTACGTTCTGGCATTTAGGATCATAGTCTCCAACTACGACCCATTAAAAAAAAACCGATACATCGATGGCAGGCAAGCGCACCACCGTCAGCCCTCCTAAATGGTTTGGCAGCATCGCCAACATCACGTTCTGAAAATATTTTTCTGATCTGAAAAAATTAAACGTTTTATTAATTCGAGTTTTATTTCCACGCAGTTAACCATAGCAAAAAAGATTTTAAAAATAATCTTACGGCTAATGCACATAGAGGGAAAGAGTTTTCGGCTATTTTAAAAGTTGGCGTCTTCTAAACGATGATGATAATTTTAATAAATAATTATCTAGCCGTTTTGAAGGAAACAATTAATAAATACATTTTTTATTAAAAAGTTGCAGTAAATATTGATTCGGCCTATTATTATACTAAGAAAATATTACGCCTGCCTTAGCCTACTTTGGAGAAGGATGTCGAGGTTGCTTTTAAACTGCTTGGAATGCCAACTACATGCGCCAATAATTTGGCCAGCAGCCAATTTCCATAAACTCCTTGTATGCAAATTTTGTTTGGCGCACGCCTTTATCCAGTTTTCATTATAATACTTAAAATACTGGCTACATCATCGTATTACCTATTTAATTTAATTGTTAATAAATTGAGGAATATAAAATTCTAGTTTAATTTTGCATTTTTAACCCTTAAACTGGCCAACATTGAAAAACGGGAAAATTGAAAAAATGTAATTATACTATGTAAATAATGAATGATATAATGTTATCTGTTCTAAAAAAATTTTTTATTTCTATTCTATAAAGTGTTACATGAGTGGTACCACTGCCTGGTTAGTGATATCAATACTTTAAAAAAACTATATATTTTTAAAGATATTTTAATGGCAGTGGAACTGTTCAAAACATGGCATGTTGCACAAAGAAATATCACATACTTTGCAACAATTATCTTAATCATCTACTCTACCATACCATACCGACTTACGTCTTTTATAATTTCCTTGGCACTCTGACACATTCGGATGGTAATGTTTAACTGTAGATTCTTGGACCATCGAAACACGCAACTGCGCTATATTTTTTTGACGCCATTTTCCATTAGGGAAGAATATTAAGTGGTGGGGCCAAACCAGCCCTTCCACCGACTGGCCATCCCGGCCGAGGGTCAGCCGGATAGTGGAGGACGGGGATGGACGCGCCGGGCCCGGACGTCATGATAAATATTTTCGAGAAGTGGGACCCGGTTTCTCCAGAGTGGAAAGCCGAAGCGTTTTCAGGCGGTCACTAATTTCTTTATTTCATCACAGCTTTGACATACAGTCGATTCTCGTTATTGGCTGTAAATTCTTGGCCAATACTGAATTAGCCAATACCGAATCATTGTGCCTATGGGAAATATAGAGTTAAAAGCAAACAAATAAAAAAATACATCAAAATATAAAGAGTAATTTTACTAAGCAGTTTATATCTTGATAGAATCTCTAGGTATTGAGTATGAGTAAGCGTTTGAAAGGGGGGACAAAAACAGCTCCAGCCATCTATAGCGTATCACTAGATAGTGGAAGAACAGAATTATTCCATTAGAAGTACAATCTTTCATACGAACGTCATTATCTTTCTCAATAAGATGGCGGAAAGATCTACTGCAGGAAAAATGCAATCTATCGTGCTTTAGTCCCGAAAGGAAGTAGGATTTATTCTGTAAGGAAATAGAGACAGTTCGATGTGAATTACTCTTTTTAGCCACATAATACTCTAAACTTAAAAAATATTATAGTGTTTCATTAATTCGTTTGAAATATTTCAAATTTACTAATAATTATTTATAAAAATAAATTAAACTTTTCATTTTTCTGTTTATAATTATAATAATTTGAACATGTAGTGATATTAAAATATAATTTTAATAATTAGAAAGATACAAATAAATAGAAATATGTAAAAAAATAGAAAGATGCTAGCCGCCAATGAAAATTTGCATATTTATACCCGCGTGTTAAAAGCATCCGTAGTGAATTCAAACCAAAATTTTTAATTTTTAATCTGCCATTTAAGAAGTTCGAGTTTGGCTTCTTAAATTTCGAATTAATTATAGAATATTCCATTAAAATCTAGTTTTCTTAAAACGGAAAACTTCGAATCGAATCATTTTTATACACTGTATTTTATCTTCAGCATATTTTAAGATTTCGATAAAATAATGTCCAGAAGCAATTCACCACAGCTTAGACTTGCTTCAGGTAAGATTAACTTTTCTGTTTTTAGAAACTGATCGAAATTTACAAAACTAATTTGGTACAATTCAGAATAATTAGGAAAAATAGAAATGGTACCGATCAAATTATCAGGATAAAAATAAATTTTCCAAAAGAACCATAACTCTATCTGATGTAGGCGACGAAAATATGATTGGTTGAAATAAAAGTACTCGCCGCACGTAGCCTTTAAATCTGTGCTCGCTGCCATCTTGATAGTTCTCTAGCCATTTTACGCCATAGCTGGGTGCATCGCACCACGGAAGATGTAAATACAATCTTCGCTGACAAAAAGAAAAATGTGAATATAAAATTTTCAGGGCCGCGCTCAGCCTTTCGAGTTTTCGGTTAAATGGTAGATTACCTACTTGGTGAAAGACGTGTCGCATCGAATCCGATAGCGCAGCGTCGCCTATACAGCAGAATTTTTAATTAATGAATATATACACGCTTCCCCAAGAACGCGACGTAGAGATCGACTAACACGAATCTTTGGTTTAAAGATTCTTGTAAGTCGATGTATATTCATTAAAAAAGCCTGCTGGAAGATACTGCGCTACAGCGTGCGATGCAACACTTCTTTCACCAGCAGAAAATCTCCTATTTTGCCCTTTCCAAGATATATTAGAGAATTAAATTTTAAACCGTACTTCTATTTGCTGCAATTTCAGAGAAACACTTTAGAGAATTAAAAATTCGTCCCCCATTGACTCATGATTAAAAGTGCGAATAGGTAATTCTGTTGTGTAAAACATGAAATTCAAAACTTAAGTCTCGACTTCGGGAAAACTTTTCAATATGGCGATCCGTGCCAGTTCGGATATTACGTTGGAGTAAGAATTTTTATAACGAAGTTTTTCATCATTCATTTTTCTGCACCATCTAGAGATACGATGCTTTTTTAAAGTTTATTTAGCTTTATCTTTCGGTCGGTGATATTCCTGTTCTCGGTATTCTAGATTTTACCATTATTATTTTTTTATCAGCAGATTCAAATAATATATCTTGCCAAGTGTGTGGTGATCACGGCGCATTCCAGACGTTTGGCACCTTTGCCTGTTTCGGCTGTGTAAAGTTTTTCGAGAAATCAGTAGAAGCTTATTCCGATCCTTGTTGTAGTAGTAACGGTAACTGTACAGGCTTGTTGGAATTAATTCGATGCCAATATTGCTTGTTAAATAAGTGTTTGCTCAAAATGAAAATTGGAGAAGTTCGTTGTAAGTACAAGTTTTTATCTTTCAGATTTATAATTTATAATGATCAAACTGTGTTGTTGTTAAACAGTAAAAAGAAATTTCCTTCGTAGAAAAGATAGACAGCTGAATCCAACATTTTTGGTAAATCTAATATAAATTTTTGATTTTCTTTTCGAACACTCAAATATAAATATAAATTAGCTAATAAAAATGTTCTAATGCCGAAGTGGCCAAATTTCGTATCACTACCAGCCACTTAGAATCTCAAATGGCAATCCAGTTTCTTTCTGGATCAACGAGAGCCGCATCATTTTTTCCCCCGGGTAATTTTAATGATTTCAAAAACTGTATTATACATATTTTATACGCATTTATTTCATATAAATGCAGATTATTTTTTTATAATGAACAAATTATAAATATATTTATTTTTTTTAAATAGGCTTCGCTCCATATTTGCTAACGATTATTGGTGGTAGGGAACCGTATCGAAGGTACCAATTTAGCCACAGTGGTTCTAATGCATTTAAGAATACAACCTAACTAATGGAATTCAAATTGACCCCTACCGTGTTAATTTAGAATTAAACTGTCATTTTAATATAATAATTATTTTAAATCTGCGCATCATCTGTTTGGGTTAATAATAATTTTGAATTTTGGCTAAAGTTGTGCCATCTGACGACGATTGGACTATAACTAAATTTTAAAAATTAAAACTCTCGCTACCGCCCAAAATCGATGGAACTGGAAACTTTGGGATAGAGCGCCATCTTACCAGTTAGGCTCGATCCACGCTAGAGAGTTGGCGGTAAATCCTTTTTCCATACAGTATACTATCCGATACAGTACAGTATACTGTACCGAAATGTATATGGCAAAGTGATGGTGGTAGAAGTTACCATATAAGTTATACTATATGTTAGGCATAAGGCGCTACAGAATGTAAACAACGCGTTACCGATAGAAAATGGAGGATATATTTCTCTCATTAAGCGCTGCCAAGAAAGTCAATTGTCTGAAGCATGTTGTAATTAATAAAATAATTGAACACGATTTGAAAGAAAAACGGCTATTATATAAAAGAATTACCTTCGATCTAAAAACAGAAAATGCAAATTTCTGTTTACATTCGAAAAGGAGCGCGTATTAGTTTTAAGAGAAATCTTAAAACTTCCAACAAAACTTGGGACAGCTGATCAGCATATAATAGATGGTAAATTTATATAATAGCTAGAAGTAAGGTTGTATATGTCGGGTGATTACAAAGACGGGGTATGATTGGTAGTTTATTTCGTTTCGGAGCTACCATAACTTTATGGATGGGAACTCCGATCCAATACGAGGACAAAACATACGGTATAATCTGTATGGGGAAGTAAAAAATGCTCACCGCAAACACACTACTATGGAACCACTCACTGCTCCATCTGGCTCCGATCATTTTACCAAGCTCTCGCATATTGGCTCACCAGTGAGTCTGAAATCCATCCGCGGGTTGCATATAGTGGCTGGTGTGCTGTAGAAAATGGCATTTACATTTTTCATCGGAAGAGTTGGCAATTATGGCTATCCTTCTGGATGAGAAGGAAAATATTAAAAAACTATAAAAGGCCAAAAGAAGAATGTTGGTAGATCCAAGTTTAATGCGAAGAAAACTTGAGTATCTTCATTTAGTAGATGATGCTGATGAAAAAGTGGCCATTTAAACTACAGTAATTTATTAAAATTGCAGTTTAATTCCCGTAATGGACCTGTAGCGTGATTTTAATTTATAACCGGCTCGGGGTCATTTTGACTCGAGATATTTGGTTGGGGATTAGTAACTTAATTCTAGCACAAATGAGCAGACTAGGGATTAATTCTCAAAAAAAGAGATTAATTCTCATTTGTGTTAGAATTAAGTTGAAAATTTGTAGATAGAAAACTAATTGGTTAAGGAATGTTTTCTAAGTTAAATGCATTTTGAAGTCGACGATAATATCAAAAGTTAGTAAAAAAAAAAAATTTCTTTTTGTAGGGAGCAAGAAGAGACTGGGAAACGAAATGGTCCAAGATGTTAAATTGTTTGAATGGATTTAAGCAATCGTTTTATGAGTGGATAGCTTTGTTTCCCGAATATCAGAAATTGGATGAGGTAGACAAAGTAAGAGAATATTTTTAGTCTTAAAGCCAGTTTTCGTTAAAACTTTACATGGTACTTGATTCAGCTTGGGAGCCACGTGGATTTTTTCTATCTCGATATAAATCGAAGCTGTTTTTGATCCCGAGATTAATTACTAGTTATTGAGCGTGGTGCTGTATTGGCGCTGACTGGTCTTTCCGATTTTCACTCTGTTCGAATCGAATCGGTAAAATTTTACTTTTAAATACCGCATTCACTCGTCTGTTCAGATTTTGTGTTCTTGTTGACAGTTTCTCCTTATGTTAGGTAATTAGAATATATAATAATCGGAAAGATTAGCTACCAAACGAATATTTCCATCTATTAACGTTGCGTTTTAGATCGAATGCGAACACACTGGATAAGTGGCCACGCACAAAACAAAATCGTGGCTTCCATTCGTCTATTTGGACTGAACATCTCGACTTTCGAGGCGTGCTGGTGCCATCACACCACCGAATTGAGCGGGAATGTTTGATTCTCATCCTCTCTAAAGCAAACAGCCATTTTTTAAATAAATAAATGCCTTAAAATTTTCTTTTATTTATTATAATTTTATATTTTTAAACATATACCTTTTTCAATAAATATTTATTTAAATTATTAAAGGAGAACTTGAAGAAAAGATGTCTGAAAAGAGCCATCCTGATGGAAATTGTAGAAAGATCGTACGGAATCCACGACGTGTTGAGATTTGATCATTTCTTTTGGGATCCGATGAAAGACGAAATGAACGAAAAGACACTTTTTATGAGTCAGATTCTGTCGTTGACCTTAAGGATGGAAGAGTATTGCCAATCTAGACAGCAGTTTAACGCTTTTAAACTAAAACTGGATTTAGATAACCGTTATCTATCGTTTATTATTATTATTAAGAGTAATAAATACTTTTTTGGTTCGGCTAACAGTCTGTTTTAATGTTTCGTTTATAGATGTCTGTATTTGGTTTGACGAGGAGGACCTAGAGAAGGTAAATAAATTAATGAAAATGTTGAAAAATTTAGAATTCCGTTTTAAAAGATACGTTGGAAATTTAGAAAACTACACAACCGATGCGAATTCTTCTAACTTGTAAGTATGCGAATTTAACTTTATTCGTCATTTTATTATTATACATTTAGAGAGAGAAGTAGAGGATGCGATGTCTTATCGATAATTTGAACATTTTCAGGGCTATCAATTCTCCGCTGGCTCCCGACCACAGTTTTCCTTCTCATCAGATACAAATGGTAAGATCAATCGGATACCGCAACTTTTGGCCTTCGTTTCTTACTTTAATTCGGCTAAAATTCAGGTCGAAACAAGTTTTCAAATTTACATTTAGCATTCGGTTGGAATATTAATTTTAATAATATAGACCTTTACATTGACCGCTATTTTTTATTGCAGACTTCGTCACTTACTGTCAAGTACCCGAAGTGAATTTTTAAGGAGATTGGACGCGACTAAAAGATTTGTCTAAAACAAAAAAATTATTTTGATCGAAATATTGACGACGTTGAATCATTAAAAAATAAATTTTAATTTTTTTATGTTATCTATTCAGTTTGGTGGACGGTCTTTTACATTACAAAAACCGCATTCGAGTACGCCATCTCAAATTTTAGAAAATTTCATCATTTCCTAGCGGAATAGTCTAGCCAGAAACGGATAGCCAAATGCGTAGTTATTTAAGATGTTCCAGATAAACTTCTACCAAATTCCTGGCTTTATAATCCCTTTACGTTCTAATCTGCCAAAAAATTTGTAATTGGCCCAATTGGTAACATAACTTAGGTAATACAGCCTAGGTAGTGTATTAGCTAAGTCTGGGCCGGTGGCCAATGTAGATCTTGAATTACGAATATCGAATTTTCAGAATGTGTATATGATATATGGCTTACCGCGGCCTTTTCAAACTCCTCTTGGAGGGACTCTTCGCTTTAGACATTTTTGGTGGGTTGGAGGATCGCATTTAAAATTCGCGCGTTACCAGAAAATTTTTTATATGGAGTAAGTAATCCGAAAGATCGATTAATTATCTTAACTAATTACATATTAATTTCATGGCCGTAATTCGGGTTCAAAATTTTAAAAAGCCATAGAATTTTTTTCATTGTTAAATTATCAGGTAGAAATTTTCTGTTACGCTCGATTGAATTTTCATAAAATTTACTGAACTGTTTTCAAATATTTTTGGAAAACCGTTCTGAATATCTCGTATCTGCTGGCGCAATTATAACAAAGGGGCAGCAAAAAATAGGTGACGGGCGGCCAGTTGGAAATCCCCAAGAGCTACAGCACCTTACCTAAGTGTTTGGATGTCCGGAGCAAATACATTTTATGCGCCCCCTAAACTTTTGAAAGCTTTGTTCCGCGCTGGTGGTCGCCCGGACCCACCACCTAAGAGAGATGAATAGTAAATATTACTCCGGGAGAGCCAAATTTTTTCCTTGGCCATATTTCAGATGATATTGAAAATTATTACCGGTGGCCAATTATTGAGCGAGGTCGAATTTCTATCAAAGCCGCTCTTTGATACGCAGTAGTTCGATCTTAAACACTTCTTCCACTTGGCGCTTTATTAGCGTCGTTATTACTGCGATAGGGGTAACTCCACCACCATCCCGTAATAGAGAATATCGACAATAAATTCCAATAGAATCTCTTAGGATAGGTTCACACAGCGAACCCAAACGAAAAGCGAAGCAAAATATGCGTCGTTGATGACGTCTATCCGGCCAATGTTCCTATTTAGCGAATCGCCGCCTAATTCGGAAATGTTGAACTATTTCGCTGGCGAATTATATTCGCAGCCAATCAGCTTTCAGATTGAAGGTATCACGTGCACTCGTTTGTAAAATGGTGGCAAGCGTACGTCTAGAGAAATTTGATGTGGATGAATTTTTGTTAGAAATGGAAAGCTATCCATTTTTGTATGATAAAACGACGCACGCTACTGAAAGAAAATTGTTGGAAGTTGTTGTCCGAGAAATTTAATTTAAAACGTAAGTAGATGTAATTGGCTAATTATTTCGCTCCGGCTGTTTTGCCTTCGTGTGTGAATGAAATTCGCTGGGCGAAAAATGTTGGCGTTTTCGCTTTCCGCATTCGCTTTCGCAAGCGAAGTGTGTGTGAACCTAGCCTTAAGATAATACGACGATGATCAATTATTCAGTGCATCACTCGTTATCGCTTTCGGCGTTTCTCTCCCCTTTGTGCATTTCATTATTAAAGATGGCGGAAAGGTGTTGTCGGTTATAGGAAATTTCTTTCTGAATTAAAAATGATGATAAAATAACTTTTTAATTCAAATTCTGTAAATCTAATAGCGAAATGTATCCAGGCAAATGGGAATTGATGTATTTACTATGGATACACTATGAAACAAATCTCGCTTTTGTAGCACCGCTTAAATAATTTTTTTGTTTTTACGTTCCTTTCCAATCGGGGATATTACTAAGAAGCGGGCCAGTTCCAATCACAATGTGCCCAGATCAGTGGAGGGGTACCGAATGGTGAAAAATGGGGATGGCCGGGCTAGGCCCAGAACCTCGAAAAAAATTTTCAGGCCATGCCAGACCCGGTGGCCCTGTCTGGCAGGCCAACGCGTTACTACTATGCCATCCGTCCCCAAATAATTATTGGTTAGAAATTCTCTGATGAAATATATATAAATTTTTTTTTTTTGAACAGTTCTAATGGTGATACATATATGTTGGTGTCGATTCGATCGAACGAATGATTAATCGGTTGGAGATTATCATAAGCCATAAATGGTAGAAGATTATAGAAAAATAATTTCCCACGCCTAAGTGGTGATAAATCTAACCGCTAACAACAGTTTTCTGTAAGGATTTTAAACTCTCTTATCGATGAAAAGAGGCGAGATGTAGGTACAAGTTTTGCATTTTATTAATGCCTTAAAAATCTAAATCGGTGGTTGGCCAGAGCGATGTAAGGAGGCGTTTGAGGCTCCGAGTGATATTGGGGAGCGCGATATAAAAACAGGTTGGCGATGGAAGAAAGAATTCAATGAATGAATTGTATAGTAATTTTAAAAGTTTTTTACATTTCGTATACAGTGTTTTTATAGAACTGCAATTTGAAACAAAATCGGTAAGTTAGTGTCGTATAATTAGATTTTTTTTTTTTTTCGAGTAATTGTTAAAAAACCCTCTTATTTTACACCGTACAAGTACTCGAATATTGCCAACATTTGGAAGCTCTGGAATTGGACTGGACGAAACATCCGAAGATATATTAAATATGGACGTACCCGATTAGTTTTTGGATCCATTTTCCTGCTCAATTTCGGATGCATCTTCGAACTTAGAAGAAGAATTTATTGATTTAGATGCAAATAAAGAGCCGAAATTTAGATTCGGATACCGGCAGTTTTGGTGGCAGAAGCGGATAGGTGAACTTTATCCTGTACAGAAGTTTCTCGTAGCATCCCCTTCGACTTAGAGGAACGCGGGTTCGGTGCGGTAACGACTCTAATAACTAAGAAAAGATATCGGCTGCCGATGACTAGATTTGAGAATGTTAACAAAAATTGAGCCGAATATTGATAAATTGGTACGAGTCATCGGGCTCATCCTTCTCCTTGAACTTTTCTTTTTACTACTTTAATTCGTGTTCCCCTCCTCCTGTAAAATTTAAATTATGTATTTGCTGTTAATTTTATTAATATACAAGTAACCTAACTTCATCATTATTACTGTTTTCTTACATATCTTGGTAAAAGATATAGATATGGGTTTTCTGAGGACTTGTTGAGCGTTCAATTTTTTCTAAAAGTGGGCGGTATACTAAAAAAGTTTAAGAAACACTGGTGTAAATTAATGAGGTACGGTACTTTAGCGCAAATATTACCAAGAAAACTTTTATAATTTTTTTATAAAGACGCGTGATTAAAGATACGCGGTGGTAGCTTCTGCCAACCGGTTGAAACGATTCGGCTATTCTAATTTGTATTTCGATTTTTGTCTAAAAGATGGCGCCACCGGCTACTATAGCGTTTAAGAAATTTCTTCCGGAATGGAATTGTTAAAATTTCTAGTTCAAGTATAAATACTGTACTGGAAGTTTAAAAATGCCGTCGTGCTGTTTTAAAAAAGAAAGCGCATTTTCCGCGGATAAAACTGCAGGGGAAATGGTGCTATAATATGTAAATTAGTCTGGAACTCTGATTTTAGAGAGTGCGCGCGTATGTAATGTTTTAAATACCAGCGCGCGAACTGCGATACTATAGAATAGATTCATTTAAGATGTATAGAATCATACATTCTATAGAATACATTCTTTTAAGATATGCAGAGTAATTCTCCGAGTTGCTATAAATTACAAGAGGGAGCCGTAAGCCAAACGTTTCTAAGGAAAGTTATTCCATGGCCCAGATCCGACAAATCACATCTCTTCTATCATTTGTCTATGGAAAGTATCGGAACTTTTATTGGTCGAAATTTCCTCCCAACTGCGGGTTTCCTAAAATCCTACTCTATTTGACAACGGTGTGGCTAATTTAGAAAAAAAGTCAAATTTTCTTCTACATTAATGAAATGGTAGCTTTTGAAATCTTAATACTCCTATCTTTACGTAATTTATACGCTCTTAAGCTCAAATTTATCGGGTGAAAAATGATGGATACGTCCATTTTCGTATGGGAGTTTTCCAATATTTTGGAAGAAGTGAGGTGTTTAACTTCCGAGTTATGGGTCTGGTTTGGTCGTCACCAAACGAGTTAGTTTTTATCACCGGTCACACTTTTATGGTCCACCAGATCGGCCGTTTCCCGGCTATAATTAGCCACACCAGGTTTTTCGACTAAAGTTGAAAATTGAGTCGACTGCGCAGCCATTTTCCCTCGGTGGATTTTTTTTTTTTTAAATTCTTTTGAAGAAGAATGCGTCGAGTTTACGGTGGAAAATTTTCGAAAATGTTAGGCTGTCAATAAACTATTAGCCCAATTGGCCAGAAAATATATTTAGTGACAAACTGAGCAAACCTTCCCAGAGTCTGGTATAGCGTTCTCTTATCCGCTCCAATATTATATACTGTGTCTGACGGTCCGGATTGGATATTTAAATGGCTAAATAAAAGATATGTTAATTTTCATACAATTAAATTGGCCAGCTTAGGTTAATTCTTAAATGGAAAAAAAGGTATCTTCGGTAGTCTGTTAAATGAGTTTTTAATTAGGTCGGTGAAGTCCAACCGATCGCTTTTTGATGCATTAAAGTTTAGTAGGTCAAACAAACAGCTACTGTCGGCATCTATAGTAACTGGTAAGTATTGATTCTTTAATATCGAATACCATATACCGTATAATATAGGCTATATTGGTGGCATTCGTCTGTCTTTTAGCCTACAATCGAGTGTCTTATTAATCAAAATAGACATTTTATTAATTAATCTGGAATTTTGAGGAAATGCTTAAGGAAAAAATAGCGGCAGCTTTTTATGCGTAGATAAACAACACGTCATTCGTTTACTTTTGCAAGAGATTTTTCCTCTTATATATCGTATCTAGATTATTTTAGATTTTATAAAAGTAACATTAAATAAATATATACAAATTTGGCAGACAACTTAATTCGACAGTTATCTGGATGATGATAAATTTTTACTTTCCTCTTGGCTGTAGGAAAGTAACAGCCAAGAATTTCTAATCCAGTTCGATGATGGTTTTCGCCATTACCCATAAAATACCTCGACTGTATGGAGTATTTATATCGAGGAAGGCCGATAGGTAATAGAGAGTTTGCGGTAAACCCGTTTTCGATACAGTATACTATCCGATACAGTACAGTATACTGTACCGAAATTT
>WUQG02446936.1:0-13191 GCA_011317285.2 Androctonus mauritanicus
GTATATTTAATCATCATAATCTTGGAATTTTGACAATTTTCAGCGGGATATAAAACAATTTTTTAAATTTTTTCTATTAATTAATAAATAAATAATTTTATAAATTATTAAAATGGTTGATAGATAAAAAATTTGATTGGTAAAGCGATCGATTTTGATGTTTAAAAATGTTTCTGGCTATCTGAAATTTTTTTTTTCGTGTTTGATCATAAATTGTTTTTTTTTTTTTTTCTTTCTTGATGGAAGGAGGGTTACTTCTCTACTGTATTTGACTGATATAAAACTTACCGTAATTAGGTCAAAATAGCAGATAAATTGGTAAATCAATATAAACAAATTGCTACTAGAGATTTTAAAAACTATCTAAAGCAAATTATTGCAAAAATTCTATTCGTAAATATTTTTCTTTTAATTTTTTTTTTTTTTTTAAGTTACGATAATAAGAATTTCGTAATATTATAGAAATTCGTTATCGTTATCATAACTTATTTACATCCGATTATTCAGAGACACAGATCTGCTGTTGTTCTGTTTGTTTCTAATTATTTTACTAAAGATAAGTATTGTTACTATTATTATTATTATTATTCTATTTTTCTTTAACAATAAGGAGATTTGCAAAACAAATTTGGCTCGATTTTATTTATTTATTTATTTATAATTTTATTTAATACAATATTCAACAGAAGAGTGTTTTGTTTTAGATGTTTTATTTTTATTTTTTATTTTTTAACAATCTATTATCGTCACATATATTGTCAAATTATTTATTTATGTATATTTAATTATTAATTAAGTTTTTTCAGAAGACGATCGGTATTGAATGCTTAAATGACGTCGAAAATTTCCATGAATGAAAATTGATTCATGTTTTGCTTTAATTGCATGCGATGAATGTTATTTTTGTTTACTTTTTTTTTGTTTTTGACCTACTTTGACGTATGTTTTTAATACCCTACAACGTCTAGTTTAATATACTAATAGATTAAAAAAAAAAAAAAAAAAGAAAAAAATTCATAAATTAAATAATAATTTTTTGAGTTCATTCTAAATCATTAGTATTTTTTTTTTTTTTCTTATTAGCAATTTATTTATATTTTTTTTTTTAGTTTAAAAAATCTATCCTGTGAAACATCTAGATATACCTTACGTTTTTTAATTAGATACAACTGCAATAAAAATTATTTAATTAATATTTTTGCCATTACGATCATCAAGATTCGTCTTCTGAACTATATAGAAGGGATGAAAGGGCTCAGTTTTAGGCTCTAAATTTAAGAAGAAAATTTAAAAAGCCGAAATTCTCTTAAAATAGATCAAATATAGGTATATTGATTTAATTAAAGGAGAAAAAAAATAATAATAATTAAGTCGATGGAGAGAATTACTGTATTTTCTTGTTACCTAGTGGCATATAGAAAAACATAGAAATTATAAAACAAATTTGAACGAGAAAGGAATAAAACGTAGATAATTTAATTTGGAAAGATTGCATCATAATAAGAGACAAACAGAACTGTCCTCTAAATCACATTGCTCGGAGTTTTGCAATCAATATCGAAGCCAACAAGCAAAAAAAAAAATATATATATATATAGATGGACGAGTGACGTCACATAGCGCCATGCGGTAGTAACGAGCATGCGCCCTTGGAGCCGTGCCAGCAACCGGTCGCTTGGATCGCGTCCAAGGATTGACGAAACATTGTTATCTGATTTCTCATCTGGTAAACAAGTTTGTTTTCCTACAGGCAGTGCTGCCGTAGGCTTCATAATGGTCGAATTCTCTGATATGCGGCGTGCATAATCAATATCTTATCGAAATGTGCGAAAGATAACTTTAGATAATAACGGTGCGCGTGTCTGTCAACACTCGTTCGGCATACTGCCAACTTTATTTTCAAAATTTCTAGAAATTTCACCTCCGCACTTGACCAGTTACGAGATCCGAAAATCCCCAAAAAAAAAGTGTAAAAATCGACACTTTTTTTTTTTTATATTAGAAGAAGACACGATAAACAAACAACTGGATGTGTTAAATTTTTTTTTTTTATTAATGGAGAACTGTATTTAAATCGAGTAAATTAGTTTTATCGTATTGTTTTCATTCTACTTGACTTGCATAAAGAAAAAATTAACTAATAGTTAAAAAGAAAATTGCGAAAATTGAAGTTTATCGCTAACAATTGTTTTATTGATCAGAGAACATATTACATACACTTCCGCAATTTAAAATTGTTACATTTAACAACAGTGTTTCCAGAATTTGGTCTCTAGAAATTATGAAACGAATTTTTAAAAATTCTCCTTTGGTGCCACGCAACTGTTACTGATAACTGTTCCTAATCGAGATTAACAATTATCGAGTATTAATTGAAAAGGTCGTTTCTAAAAATAAAAATAAGAATAATAATAATAAAAAAATTATATAAGTTGTTTTAAATTACAAAAAAAAGAAGGTTTCAAAATTCGAAAACTATCTATAGTCTTCCGAACGGATAATTTTAATTAAACATCTCAAATTTTTAAACGAATCTTAAATAAAATAATATTGATCCGGTCCTAATTTTCCGATTTAGTGAGGCGTATAACAGAGTTTGGACAGTTGGCCAATCGCGTTTTAGTGGGATTGGATGGTTCCTAATCCACTTTTATTACTTTTCCAGGATTTGTGACTCAGCTAGGATTACCCTAATAAGACTTATTGTTCTAAGATGATCTTGATAAGTTCTAAGCCACGTCTATCGAATAATTTATGGGAAACTTTTGTTGTTTTTTTTTTGTAGTTTTTAAAAATGTAGTTCAGGAAAAGACAGACGTAAATAAAAATATAAAAAAAAGCGCATAATTGATTGTATATAGCTGTTTAACTTTATTTTTTATCTAAGGTTATGAGAAAGTGGTAAGAGTTCCGTATGCGTTTATGAGATTTTAATGAATAGAAGTTATTTTGATAGGAAGTATTTATAACTTTAATCGCTACTAATAATCTAAAAACAAATGGTGCAACTTATTTTCGAAGAGATATTATCCGAGTGCGATTGTTAATAGGCGGACACTCACCTGGCCAGCCAAAATAAGTGTTTCCTACAGCTAAGGATAGAGGAAACGAGTTAAAACTTCTGCATTATTTATAAAGACTAAACTACCAGTAAAAATTCTATTTTTTTTAGAAGAGTTATTTTCAAATTTCTAAATTATTTGAGCGTTTAGCGAAAGATATCGTTGAAATTCTGTCTACAGATTATTATTATTATTTTGCAATTAAAATTCTTATCCGTTTAAAAATACGAAATTTATTGAATTATCTCATTTATCGTTTTCTATTGAATAAAAAAAATATGCTTATTTTCGAATTTAAATATATTAACATATATTTAAATTCGAAAATAAGTATATTTTATTCGGAAATTGCTGCTACGATTGAAAAATTACACTTTGAATTTTCAATTTTAAATAATTTCCGGGCGAAAATTGAATAAAAGTAATCAAATATTTGAATAATAATATTTTTTTTTTATAAAATATTACTTAATTATTTTATTAAAAAAAATAGATTCTGCCTTAACTTAATTAAGGAAAAAAAAAAACAAATAACGGATCAATTAATCTCCCATTGATATCATTTTTTTAATAACTCATATCGTTACTGTCACGAGTTATTTATGTATAACAACTTATTGATTTAATGAAAATCAAGAAATTAATTTTGTAAAGTTAATCAAAAAAATAAAAAAATCAGGTTTTATACTCTTATACTGTATAGACTCCTATAGAGAGAAGATACAATGATGCTCAATAATCATAATTTAGTCATTAATTCTGTGAGAGTTTCAATATAAATTTATTTATATAAATATATATATTTCCTGATAAAAAAAAAGGGAACTTAATATAATTGGAATAATTTTATTGGCATTTACAAAACAGTACAGAATAAATGACGTTCTCGTACACTAAGCACAGAATTTATCTTCTGTGTAATAGATCTGAATGGCCGGCTCTAAGGGGAATATTTAATGCAATTTTCTAGAATATTTCCAGTTAAAGTAGAAGTTTTCTAAGCAACAATTGTTTAATCTTAAATATTACTGTATTATAACATATTCATTTTAAAATATTATTTATATTTAGACTTAGAAATTAAAAGCTTATAACTGATAAATCAAATTTATTAACTGTTTCGAGAGATGATAAAAATTACGAAAAATATATAACATAAATTTATTTCTCGATTATGATATTTTTGGATTTTATAGCTTTTAATTATCCTCCGCTAGCAGTAAAATTACATTATTATAAGCTGTTCATTCGATGTGTTACTGAGTCATAGGATCAAAACTAAAAACTGCTAAAGTAAATTGCAAAAATAAATAAAATAAATGATTCTTCGGTTAGTTAATATGCACCAGTTCACTGATTTTTAACATTATTTATTCGGAAGTTTTAAAATAATATCTTCACTTTGATTGCAGCTGTAAGTTAAAAAGAGAAATTATTGAATGAACATTATCATTTTATAAAAATTTTAGAAGGCCCCATGATTCTTTTCTTCTTATAAAAAGAATAATTGAATCAATAATCATCTATGGATTATGATAAATTCTTATAATGTTTGAGATAATTTTAAATTCCTTTAAAAAAATCTCACTAGAATATAAGTATGAAAATATATTTTCATTGGAAATTAACAAATAATTTTGGTCAAGTATGAACAAAACAACAAATATTGTGTTATTTGTGAAAAATATGAATAAATTTCTAAAAAAAACAAAAATTATTTTTTCGAAATGACCTCCAAATTAATTTTTTTTTAACAAATTAGCATATTTAAATTTACTTACAGGAACTAGTAGGGAGTTACATATGCCGGAAGCTAGGTAGTTTTCAGTTTTCACCTGAACATCCGGTGATCTTAGTAAGAACATACTGCATATTGTATGAGATTGATGGCAAATTTTGGCAAAATGAAATTAGTAACTTTATAGCGATTAATCGAGTTGTTTTAATTGATTTTGTGATCATAAAAATATGTTTGAACGAAGAGCTGTTGAAAGGCAACATTGTCCAGTGGACGTGACCCATTAACCCTCCCACCTGGCCCTGACAAAGAAAAGGATGTACAGTTGGTCGACAAAAAGCGGAATCTCGCGCGACTGATGGACACTCTCTGTCGCTCCACTGATCAGCATCCTGTAAGGAAACAGACTGGTAGTATACAAACATAAACATGGCTGTAAAGTCCGGAACTTATATATTTTTATTACTGGAAGGGAACTGTGTAGCTTCATTGTAGATGAGGGATAACAGCATTAATCTATTGATTGCTCGCTTCTCTTTATCCATTTTAATGAAATGCAAATAAATTTCCGTTTTATGCAAAAAAAAAAAAAAAAAAAAAGCAAAATCAGATCACTGTGAACAAAAAGAACGAAGTGAAGCTGTATAACAACAATTATCTCCATTTGTTTTGTTTATAAAAATATATAATTAAAAGATACGTTTTTATAATATATGCAAAGTCCTAGACCTACTTTTAAGGCATTTTGAAGCAATATCAAGTGTCTACTTAATGATGTAATTAAAATAAATGTAGGTTATTAAATCTGCAATTCATTATTGAATATTTTTATCTCGGATTCAAAATAGTAAGTCCACTTAATTTCGAAGTTTAATCTGGATAATTTCGTATTATTTTCATTAAGAAAAAAAAAGTCATTTGCATTGAATAGACTTATAAATTATATATTTAAACTTCATATAAAATTTTCTCAGTTTCATAAATTCTCAGTCTCATAAATTGTAAAATATATTAAGCATACGAGAAAATGTTAAGAAGACATTGAACAGATCAAGAAAAAAAAAATTGTTTGTCAGACAATTTTATGATCTATTAATTGACTTTAATCACGTAAATACTGTATACGATATACATTATATATTTAATTTTATTCAGTGAAAATTATTTTTCTGTCATTCAGATTTTTTTCTCACTCTAACATCAGAATGATAACTATAATTTGGGTTTAATATTTTTCGGATGATAATTTTGACAAAATCGCATTAAACATTTTACTTTTGCTTATTTTTTTTTATTATTGTATCCATAAAAAATAAAAAAATTTCCTCGCAAGAATTAAATTTTTGGATGTGAAAAATCGGCCATCTGAAGAAAATGCATTCAATATTCGATGGTTTAGTTTATATTTAACGATGAATATCTAATATCACACCCAAAACTTATTAATTTAATAGTTTTTGTTGATTTTTTTGTCAGTTAAATAATTTATTTATGTGTTTTTCGTAACACGATGCAGTGTTCGAGATTTAATATTGTAAATTAGAATATATTCTAGATTTGCAAAATGAAGTCTTTTATGTTATACACACAAAATATATATAGGTCAGTGATGAGATTTTGCAAAATTAAACTTGTATGCATGCGTTTTGAATTTAAAATATACATATTAAATTAATTAAATGATGAGACAGTCGAGAAAATATATTTATCTGTCTATCAAAATTTCATAATTAGACATTTAAATATATGGCAAATATATTTTGCCATATATTTAACTGTCTGGTCATAAATCAGTTTATGAGAATTAAAGATACAGAGTAAGGAAAACGTTCAGAAAAATGAGACAAATCTGTTTTAACAAGACATGTTTTTATTGAAAGGCATCTATTTATATATAAGTGCTCAAGAATAAAATTATAGTTATATACGTTATAATTTATTTACTTATTCATTTCACTCGTCTATCAGAAGAATAGGACATTAAGGGAACTTACTCAAAAAAAAAAACTATCAAGGAAAAACCTTGCGAGATTTCCTCATATGCTTACTTAAAAGGAAATACGGTAGTATCTTCAGAATAATATAATTATAACCAAAGAGCATTATTATAATACAGTAACAATAAAACATCAGGTTAGATGAAACTATTTGAAGCTGTTTGGAACGAACAAAAGCCATAATTTAAATACTGTATAAAGTATTGAGAATTTTAAATTCGCAAGTAAAATTATGCGATTATCAATATTTAATTTTCGAATATTTCCAAATGTGGTAATATATAAGTTTGCTGTATATTTCTCTACATTTGTTTAACATCAATCCAGCTGTTCCATTGTGTCCGTGTTTTAATTGTTTAACCATGCCAACCAAACTATCATCTACGTAAATGAACTGTTTGCAAATAGTTTTCTCAGAATATTTAAATCTGAAGTAGATTTATTCATGATTATTTCTTAAATTATTAAAGGAAAATATTCAGATATATTTTGAAGTTTAAATTGATCTATTAAAAAATATTTGTTTTATTTTTCTAATTAAGTTTAGAGCTTTAATAATAATAATAATTAAGTCATAATTTAACTTGTATACGTATATTATTAATTATTTTTCTTGTAAAAACTATAGAATAGATTCTATATTGTACTTGTATACAGAAACTGTGTACAGTAAATTTGAAATGCTATTTTTCAATAACAATATTCTGATTAATAAATTATGTTTTCATATACTATATTTATCAACTTAAAGGAAATTACTTAGTCATCAATGTTTTTGTTTTGAAACGTTTCCATTTATTTATCTGACTTGGCTACTTGGAAGAAAGATATGCTGTATAAAAATATTAATTAAGTGACTGGTAAATAGAATAAAACAATATAACTTTCTTTCTAAATTTATTATGTCTTTAGTATTTTTATTGACTTTACAAATATCGCTTTTTAAATAATTTTAAGATTCTTCATGTTTCAAAATAACAGGACAGAAACATCCGAAGTTTTTTTTAATAGAATATTATATATCCTTCTATTTTGTTTGGGATATCCGAACAAGAGAGAAGAAATTTCAAAAATTAGAGTAAAAAATGGAAAATTACTGAAAGAAAAATATTTTTCTCAATTAAATAAAACTTATCATTGTTTAGAGGTTGGTGCTATAGTTTAATGTTGTTTAACATTGTCCCGTTTTTCTAGTTTTTTTTTTTTTTTCTTTGATCTCTTCTACAACATATTATTTCGAAATTTTGTCGTTTTAATAGATGAAAATTAAATAAGTAAAAATGAATTAAAAACAGTATTCGTCAAGTTAAAATAAACCAAACTTTCTTATTTGACAAAAAGAAAAATGCATCTGTGTTTCGCTTTATGATTCTTCTTTTCACCATTCACTGCTTTCCTCAGAATATTCTTTTCCATTCTTCTATTTTTGACTGTATCAGACATTTCTTTCTTTCTTGTTTTCTTTTGTCTTTCTGTTTTGAGTAATCAGTTTAATTCAAGATATATTTTTTCAATATATAGAATATACGTTTCTGTATATCTCCAAAATAATATATTTTTATTTTCCTGACTATTTTGAAGATATTTCCACATTTGTTCTGATATATTTACCTGATTCAGTATAAAAATACACTCTATTGTATTTTTGACATCATCATGTTATTTCCTCAATCTTGTATTAAATGATTTGAATTTTTCATTAAAGAAAACTTTTCAGTGTATTATAAAATTTCTTAGATGTATTTTTAAATAACTAAACTCAATTTATTACATTCATAAATAGCAAAAATTAAGGAAATATTTTGGGAATTTATTAAATAAATTCCTCGAATTACTTCCTTAATCCTTTACATAAAATATTTTTGACATTTAAATCTTTTTGTTTTGAAAATCAGTTTCATATTTTGTGTGTGTTTATATTAAATATATTTTAACAATAATGATATAAAGTTACTAGAGTATTCTGTTTCTTTTATTCTTCGATTTCTTTACTCTCGTTATTTTTTTCTATGGGATGCAAGTTGATTTGTACCATCAAAAAAATCAGAAAGTTCGAATGCAGTGTGATTTCTTATTTGGTAATTTCTTTTTAATGCTGTTAATATCAAATAATAAAGATAAAATTATGAAATAATCTGATTATAATACGTAGAGAAGACATCGTTTATTTTTCTATATAAGTTTTATACAAATTTAGCTCTCTTATTCAAATATTCGCCAATACGAATTCCATATTAATGAATAGAGTTTTTCTTTTCCAAACAAGTTATTGTTCTTTCTGAAAAGATACTTGTTGACTCTTATCCGTATCTCTTTGATAACTATCACATTAGTGATATACAAAACCTACATCTTTTATATAATTCTTCTAAAATGAAGTCAAATTGACTTTGAGGATCAAGATGATTTTTATCAATAATCTTTTGTTTCCACCTTATGGGATTCTATATTACTAAGTAATATAGAATATCCATTGTTTTTGGATAAAATATTGAGATGGAAAATTGGTGCTTTTGTCAAACTTCTTTTAAGTTACATTGCTATTAAAAAAATTCATTATTAGATCAGTTTACAAAATTCCTTTCATAATTTTACATATTTTATTTTCTCCTCTTTTTTTTGTTTCAAATAATTTTGCAAAAATCGTTTAAACTTTCGCTTAAAAACTTATAATTAAAGCAAAATTATATTAATTATAACCTACCCAACTTGTACATGTAGCATAGAGATTCAATCCATGAATTTCTATAGAATGATGATGTTTTATTAAAATAGTCTGATCTAATTGAATTGAAACGAAAGTCTAAATTAAATTCGATTAGAAACAATAGCAACATCACTTCGTGAGAGGGTGGAGATATTGAAAGAAGAAAAGAGAAAAAGAAAGAAACCACTCACACATCACTCATCAAACGGCGCCACACATCCCTATCCCTGCACATTGTACCATTTTCCTTTACAATCATCATCATCTTCATACAAGCACTCCTCTCATTCATACTCTCTAACCAATACCTCAGATACTATCCATTTGTTCCCTCCACTCCTTCGTTGGCCTCCCTTCTCCCATACTTATTATTCGCATGTCCAGAATGCATTCGATTAGATTGTTTGAATAAAGATTCGAATCTAATTTTTAAAACAATACTTTTTTTGTTGATAATATTTAAAATTCTATCAATTTTCATGTTAAGCTGACATCTATTACTGTATTTCCTTTTTCTAAGACAGAAGGGCAGAATCATAGGTTCGCCACATCTGTCTTATAGAATCTATGGTACCTATGGCATACGAGCTCAAAGTAACATTCTAGAAAATTTTTCGAGCACGCAAAACTTAAGAATTAATATACAGTAAACTCTCCATAATCCAAGATTGGAATATGATGGATTGGAATTGGAATATGGATGGATTGGTTGGTTGTGGATTATGGATATTTTATTTTAGATACCTGAAATATTTTTAAACGTCCCAGATTTGTCTTTTTATTACCTTAGATAATCGGCGATCCATGTTAGAATCAAATTAAAATTATAAATATTGCAAATAATTTCTTGATGCAAATAAACAGATTTCTTATTTCCTTTTTTAATAAATTATAGAGCATTTGGATATATGTATGAATGTATGCAATTTATTTGTTTTTGAATATTAAATTCATATTGTTCGTAATTCTGATTTCTTTGAGTATTTTGCAGATTGTTCAAGGGAATCGATTATGCGGAGAAATTAATTTCCTGACTACCTGTTTAATCGGCAGTCTACTGTATTGTTTAAAATTCGAATTGACACTCAAGGGAGTTTTTAAAAAAATTTAGCTAATTTTGACACAACGCTTAAAAAAGTTTCCCACCCTTGTTCTAAAAAGGAAAGTTTTCTTTATCTTCCTTGGCATATCTTGTGCATTGTAAATATCGAATATATGCTAATCTAATTTGATGAAAAACATTTACTGCTTTACATCAGGTGTCTTGTTGTCATTGCCGTAAAAATAAAGTTCACATTAGTAATAAGCTTCTTGATCAATACATTTCATTTTGCATTGGAAACCATATAGATTTCACCCATTATAAATACAGTACTATATATCATGGATGATAATAAGCAGTTAAAATGTATTCTCATTTGGATATTTCATCAATTATATTTTAACTTAATAATTCATTTCTTAGATAGTCGAACTGGCCAAATGGAAATGAAGAGGAATGGATTCTATCTCTAGGAACATTTGTGATTGTCTGAACCTGCCCATCGATTCTCTTTCTCTACCAACCTTGCTGACACCTAAAGAAGTAGAAAGTCTATGGTTTTTAGGATCACTTTCCAATTCCGATGATTATTAGACTTCTTGATCAATACATTAAATGGTTTAAGTTAGTTGTCAAATGGCCACGGCACATTCTGTGTTTCCACCCTGGAGGTTGGGTTAGGTTAAGTAGTTTCATATTCCATCGCTCATCATGGGCTACCTACACCACCCGGCTTGTTGAACTGATGGTTCAACGAGCCGGTCTAGATCGCTTCTGAAAAACTTTTGGAAGTATGGGATCGGGAATTGAACCCAACTTCCAGGGTCGACCGGATGGCCGCGTGATAAAGCTATAGGTTACCATCCTGGAGGATCCGAGTTCAAATCCGGGTCCCATATCTCCAGTTTTTCAGGAGGAGTCCGAGCGCAGCCTATTGAACCCCACCCTTCAATCATCCGGTTGACCCCATTATGAGTGTTGGTCAGCCTGTGTTGGGCTCTATAAGGGACCGCCGCCAAATACAGTATATCCCTCGTGAGATATGGCTGCTTCGCTTAGTATTCAGCGGGTGGAAAGCTATATTAAACTTTACAAGAGAAAACTGGCTGAGTCGATTGTTTAAAATAATTAGTTACCACTTTGTTGGACTGGGTTCAATCCTTGATAAAGTAATTGCTTATTATCTTAATGGATTTGGATTCAATTTCAATCATATATCTCCAGTTTCTCAGTATGCGTAGAATTTGGCTAATTTAACCCCTGAACAGGCTGGCCAATACTCGTGAGGAATTAACCTTCCAGTTACCAATCATGAGTATTGGCTAGTCTTGATGGATTCTGAAGTGGCCCGTTATCAAACAAAATTCCTTAGTGAGATTCCATAGCTTTTCTGTTCTTTCTGAGTTTATGTTGCTTTTTACCTAGTGGATACTAAGCGATGGAGCATTTCAGGTTTTACTATGGCTATAAGTACCCATGTTGGTCCATCATATGAAGGATGGAGTTCAATGAGGAAGACCCGTATCTCTCTGGTAAATGTTTTAGAAGTATGAAATCAGAGAATTGAACCCGAAGCTTCAAGGCTTTACCACCCTGCCATCTGATCTATCACATAGCAAGTACTAGAATATATTGTTACTGAGTATCCAATATAATAAACAAACTTAACAGAAGATAAAAAAGTCTTTGGTAGAGCTTTTATTGACCCTCTATTTGATAACTGTCATTAATTTGAAAGTAGTGTTAAAAAATTCATTTCTTATACATTAAGATTACTCTTACAATAATTTCTTTACGGTTGGCCGGATGGCCGAGGTGGAAGTGTTTTATGATGGTTGTGCTTCGACTCTGGAGGATCTGGATTCTAATTTCTGGGCCTCATACCTTCAGTTTGTCAGAAGGGGTCCGACCAGGGTCGTGGAACACTGCCCTCTATCTGATGGCTAGTTCCATCAAGGGTCGATAGAATTGGCCGCGTGGAATCATTTCGGCTTTCCACTCTAGACAGATCCGGGTTCGATTCTTGAGTCCCATCCCTTGGAAATATTCTTTATGGGATCTAGGCCCAGCTCATCCTCTAGCTGATCCCTCTGCAGGGTGAGCAGCCTGTGGTAGGGTTGTAGTAGTCCGTCATTTAGTAACCAGTACTGATTGGAAAGTGGCGTCATCTATTGACAAGAAAAAACTCTATCAGGGTCGTGGGTGGCCCATAGTGAGCATGGAAATATCCCACCGCTTAGTACCATCGAATGGAAAAGCGATGTTGAACCACAGAAGAAAAAATAATTTCTTTAAAATGCAAGGTGAATGCTGTTCTATTCCTGTATGGTAATGCAGCTTTCCACCTAAATTGGAACTAAGCGGTGGGGCATTTTCTTGCCACGACGGGCCGCCCACACTCCTGGTGAGATTAGCTGTCAGATGAAGGATGTGGTTTAAAAAGGCGGTCCCGGACTCCTTCTGAAAAAACTGAAGGTGTGGGATATATGAATTGTACACAACTCATCCAGGGTGGAAACAGGGCACGCTTTCAATGCAGCCATCCGGCTGAACACTAATGTCTAATAGCAACCACATCCCTTCATTATTTTTCTTAAAACAATTTTGAGTGTTTTTTATGCCATTTTCAGTACTATTATATATTA
>WUQG02446947.1:0-13190 GCA_011317285.2 Androctonus mauritanicus
AAAGATACAATGACTTGGAGTGATTTGTGAATAAAAGTGTCAGAGTAAATAAGGGCGCTAGACTTGGCTCTCATGATTTCTCACAACTTTTTACGAATAAAGAGGCACGAGACTTGGCTACATTTTTTACATGAAATGTTTTTTGATGGGATTTCACTTCTTTTGTAAGTCTTTGTTTATTATTTGTAGAATAGAATAACAAATAAGGTTGTTGACAGTGAACGAGGGAACATCAATGTAACTTTAATTTTTTCTTTCTTTATACCCTAAACGCTATCTTTATCCTAAATTTCAAGTTTCTAGGGCTGCTAGAAGTACCACTGATTTTTGATGATCGGTCAATGTCGAAAAAATGAAATTTTGACTACATATATCTTTTAAATTAGAAAAGATAGAAGTGTGAAATTTAGCGGTTTCGTTCCATTTACCAACTATTCTAGATAAAAAAAATTTCAGGTTCTTGGGAACTCCAACACAAAAATATTAAGGTGTCAAAAGTACCCTGAGTTCCTTCCAGAAAAGGATGGTACGGCTGTGCTTGCTCAACTTGGCAGGGCCACTGCCGTGCCCTCAGATTTGAGTTTAGGAAATGGAAAATTAATTCATCATCAAGGAAGAGAGATTATTTACTATATTCATCAATATTTTAATAATGAGAAAGTTAATGAAGAGTCCTATATAATTATAATAATGATATATTATAATAATTATTTTAATTACATTATAAGCATTTAAGTGTACTGTAATCTGACTAGAATAGAAAATGACTGATTAATGTGTGAAAATATTATGTAGTAGGAGAAGCTGTATTATACGAATTTGGATATTTTATTCTCCTCTTTAGTTTATATGATTGTAAAAATATAATAAATATTTTTACAATCATATAATCATATAAGCAAAGAAGAATATATACAATAATATTCTTCTTTGCTTATAGTGCTTGTTTTTGTGTCATTTATAATATTTATTATATTTCTGAATAAGTAAAATTAAATTTTTTTTTCTAAATAGTTTCCATAATGGCCCTGAATTCTATGAATTATTCTCATTTTAATAGATAACTAATACCTACTAATTCCCTTATGCATACTAATTGATCAGTCATTCTATTTTGATCAAATTTTCTGTTAATTGTTAGTAAACGATCTTTAAAATAGGAAGCAAGCAATATTTCTATTTTTTTTTTTTTTTTTTTTTTTGTTATTGGCTTAAAGACTATGACATTACATGTGATAATCTTTTTAGGAAGAAAATTCTAAGTATACAAACTATAAAAATTTGATATTATTGGAGCATATGTAAAAACGTTATTATATGATGATCTCTCAAATGTAACATTAGTAGTTAAGGATAAATAATTATTCATATTTTTAAGATTAAAAATGGCTTTATTTATTTAAGCAAATAGTATATAAATTTATTACAGCATCATCAGTAGAATTTTTTTTGTAAGCTCTCTAACCATCCTTCTCTATCTGACTCTCTTCTGCATTTTACGTCTCACAGTTCCTCTAATTATAAATAAAGATTTTTATAATAGTTTTTCTTTTCTTCTTCTTTTTCTTTATTGTCCATATTAAAAAATTTCAATTTGATGACTTAAATAAATGCAAATGGAAAATATACTATTGATTAAACATAAGCACTATAAATAATAAGATTTTCAATTTATTTTATATATTAAAAATATATGAATGCATGGAAAACAAATTATTTTTCTAAGGAAAAATGACAAATTATATAAAGTTTCTATGGTAATACAAAATATAATAATATACATCTTTTACATTATTATGGAATGTATACAATATGTGTGATATACAGTAACCCTGCATTAATATCTCAATAATTGGCAATAAGCAAAATAAAAATTTCTTTGAATTACTAAAACTCTTCATTCAGAATCTTTCAAAATAATTAGTTTCAAATTTATACTTTTATTAATGATAAAATATTGTATTTATAGTATAAATATCATAAGAAAATCAAAATGATTCTATTAGAATACAAAAAATGTTTAATACATGTTTGCTTTTGAAATTTATTGAAAATTAATGCAATCATTTCAGAAATAGATTATTTTAGTTGTTTGGTCATTTTCTACTGATTCTATACAATCCTAAATTAACAAATGTCTGAAAAACATGCATGCACATGATGATTCCTTACTAATAGCATTCAATTCTTAAACAACAGAAAAATAAGCTTGGTTGCATCCTGGACTAAATGGAATCTTAAACAACAGGACTTGAACTATGAGAATCTATTATGCATATAATAAAATAAGCTTAAATTTAATTTCTATAAAATTCAATCAATATAAAAATTTTTAAATAAATTTTTATATTATATTATATTAGGTATCATTAATACATTATTATATGAAATATTTTACAACAAACTGGAATTTGTTTGGGATTTAAATATAGTAATAAGTAAATATTTTTGAAGTTGTATTGCAAGATTATTTATGATTATGCTAGAGGAGATTGCTGAAAAAAATCTATTATAAGAATGAAAAATTATCCATATAAACGGCATTGTTTTCTGATTTTATGATTTGTATCAAAGTTATTTGATATACTGTTATTTTAAAATTTTTTTTTCTATTGCAAAATTTAGAATAATATCATCTCATGCATATGATATTGTCTTTAATATGTACTTATATATTATTAGCCTAAGTTTTTCATTTTATTCAAATTTCAGCAGAATTTTAACAAAATGCATACTTCAGTATATGTAAACAGAAATTTTCAAAAGATTACTCAAATGATGTGTTCTTTCTTTTAGCAAATTAAAACTAAAATTTTAAGATTGTAAATTCTTAATTGCATGGATCAGTTTAACATATGCTCTGTTAGAACAAAATTCTTCCTAACACTAGCACAGTATATGCTTCACTATTATTATTGTCAGTCAGCCCACAAAATCATAAAGTTGTCAGCAATAACAGCCACTTGTCAATGTGCAATCTTACTATTCTATTAGAAAAAATAAATATCTCAGTCTTATTTCAAATTATTTATTGCTAATTGATGAAAAAAAAATTGATTACTGGAAAGCATGTTTTCCTTTGACACAAGATAAAAACTGCATATCAACATTTTACTTGCTTTAGAACTTATCTTAAAAAACTATTCTATTTAGTATTTTTTTTTAAATTTCTTTCACTTATAGTGTTAAGTATTTTGTAGAATTACAGTTTTGATAAAAATTCAATTATTTATAAATTCCTTTAAATCGTAGCTAATCATAAAAAATTTGTTTAATTTCTTTGCAAATAATTTTAAATAAAGATTTTAATAAATTTTAGCTTTATCAAACGAACAAATATATAAATTTTGGTTATATAAGTTTATAATAAAAAGAAGGTAGATGTATTTAATTTTCAAATATAATATAATATATATAGGCCTAGTTATCCATTTATTTATAACTATAAATATATATATATATATATTTATAGTTATAAAAAAATATATTAAAATATGATCCAATGTTTTTGAAATGCTTTTAATTTTATAAATCTTTTATTCTAACAAAACCGCAGTAATAAAAAGCAATTACACAAATCGTCTAATCAATGAATAAAACTTTTATTAAAAAGAATTGAAACACTAAAACTTAATTAATTTTCATTCAATTTAATTAAATATAACTTTTGCTGGCAATATTTATTATATATACGTATTACTAAATTAAGATAATGCCGAAAAGAACAAAGTATCGAAATTAAAACTACGATCTATTTTGTGCTGATTTTATCATAGAAAAAAATTGAATTAAAATTTAAATTAGCAAAACAAACGCGGGTGATTCAATCACCAATGGAAAACTGAAAGAAAACAAATAAGCGGAATGAGTAAACTAACCCAATGCACGTGGCCATCTTGCTTTCTTGATTGCATCTAAGAATTTTCCCTCTAGCGAGAGAATTTATTTAAAAAAAGAAATTACTGTAAATAAATATTTAGAAATATGGAAAATCGGTAATGTATAAGTATAAAAATGTACCTGAAAATACGTAGAAAAAATTTAATTTTATACAAATTATCTTTTCCTTTATAACAATGTTATTTATGTTTAAAAAATATGTGGTTAACTAATAATACAATAGTACTATATAAATATGAATAAAGAAATTAAGGCTTTACTTAATTTTGATCTTTTATGATTATAGAAATCGAAGTGCGCTACTCAGAATATTATAACCCTATATTCTCAGAAAAAAATTAACTAATAATAATAAACAAATTTCAAAAGAAATGAGCTAAAGAAACGGAAAAATATAGTACAATAAGAATAATACTAAGAAAAGAAACTTTCAAAATAGATAAATTAGATTTAGTAGCGTAAATTTGATGCAATAAAAAACAAAAATCTATTTTCAATAAAATCAAGAATTCATTTTTTAGTATAATTTTATTTTATTTTTTTTATATTAAAAGTAGATTGACATAGATGAAATATTTTCCTCATACGAAAAATTTAATATATAGTAATATTACAAGATAAAATAAGTTTTAAAAGAATATATATATATATAAGATTTACACATACAGTATATGATTTTTTCTTGTTAAGTTTTGCTTGCAAACAAAATTCAAAATAAGCAGAAGCGTTTAAACATGATAATTCTGACCGATATCATTGGAACTAGAACGATACTTCTGATGAATGAGATTTAGTTTAAGCTTTTTAATTATTCATATTAATCAGCAACGTAACTTTTTATGATGAGAAAAAAATAATGAAAATATATTTAATTACAACAAATTCCTTTTGATTTGTATTATTTCTTTGTTTTAACACACACATATATATATATATTAAGATACTTATCTTTTCATTCATCAATAAGTTAAAATAACTTAAAGAATGAAAAAATTATGGCCAATTTGAAAGAAAAAGAATAGAAGTTGCAAGTAATACTGAAATTCATTCTCATGTTTTCAGTAAAACATGATTTTTAATTTATTTTCGTTAATCAGGATGTTCTTTCTATCTAACCTAAAAAAATTCATTACATAGTGTTTACAATATAATGAATTTTTTAAGACAGAAAGATTTGTTTTTAGACAGAAAGATTTTTTAGAACAGAAATAACATCCAGAAAGTTAGTATTTATTAATTTTTCTATTGATTCAAAATTTTTTATTAGATATGTAATCTAAGAAAGAATTATTTTGTATTTGTAAGCTATTTTGTGTAAATTTTTATAAGTTATTAAAAATATGTAATATAAATTTTTGTTATAAGAACTACAAAAACAAATTTACTAAAGCTTATAAAATCAAAGTAATAAAGATAAATTAATTAGGTTAATAATATTTACATACTGGATATATAGTACATATAATTATTCTGAAATATTATACTGTATTCAGATATTTTCGTTCAGTATTGGCTACAATATAGTAAGTTTTATATTTAACAAAAATATATCACTTATTAATTTAATACAATATTGAAAATGTGTTTTTATAACACCTGTTCTTTACAATTCAACTTGATACCGCTTATTTTAAATAAAAAATTTTTCTAATATCTAGTTTCTTTTTCTTTTTTAAACAGGATATAGTCAGATATTCATTTTATGCATTATTGAATCCTTAATATTCTTCCAGAATGGGAAAGGTTCTTTCGCTATCTATACCGTTTTCTTTCGCTATCTATACCGTTTTCTTTCATTAAAAAAATAAGAGACAAATCATTTCATGCTACCAAGAGCCGGGTCCAATCATCCTAAAAGAACTAAAAACATGAAATCCAGGAAATGAACCTGGATTCTCCAGGGTGGAACATAGCACGCTCTCACCGCGGTATCCGCTGACCACGTAAATAATCATTATAATAATTAAAATATATTTACGAATATATTTACGATTCTCATCTGAAATTTAAAAATGTATTATGTGGCAAATAATGGAAAGAATCTTTACAAAAATCACTTATAGATACCTAAATAATGCTTATTAGAATTTTATTATTCTGATAAGCATTATTTAGCTATGCTTATTCTAAACCAGGATGCACAAACCGCAGCTGTTCGATGATTTGTTGGCGGCCCGCCTCACCATGTGATGAAAAATTCCTTGGTCATAACAAGTCTGTGCATCCCTGTTCTAAATGATTTTTCTATATCCAATTTATTCCAATTCAAATATTCAAAAATGAAATAAATGAATGAATTTTATGAAAATCTTTCCGAAGTTAACGACTCTGCTTTTCAGAAAGCATTTTAAATTCATTATTTAATTAAAAATTCAGAATATAAAGAACATATTTAAGGAACATAGACTCTCGATTTGCGATTGCCAAATTTCTGTTAAAAAATTATTGAAGAATTAAAATTGTTTGAGACGCTTAAATAAATCAAAGAAGATTTTAGAATCACAAACATCAAGTTTTTTTACTCAAGCATATTAAAATATGTTTTCCATAAAAAATCGTTCTAGCATTCTTAACATTATTGAGGTTTTTAACGTTACTGGAGTTACTAATTTTTTCAAAAATTAATTTTTATCTTGCTAAGAGGATTTTGATAATACTGAAAATGAATATAAGCAATAGTTATTGTACATATTCAGTTTAAACGAGTTTTCTTGGTATTTCATACAAATATGAATACAAGCTATCTTCTTCACCTTTAAAGATTTGATTGATTTCTTGCTAGATATAATAAATAAATAAACAATGCAGAAGTTGGTAAAATTTATATTTCATCAATCTGCAGGGGTGGCTCGTGCATAGGCACTGTGAAACTGCAGCACTCCCAATTTTTCTCCCAAATTAATAAATATATTTATATTTGTTTTTAATATTTATCATCAACAATCCTATACAATTCTCTTATTTTGTATAAAAAAATAATAAAAATCTATCTTGTAACACTTAGGAGAGAGAAGGATGCTAGCGGCACAGTGCCGTATTGCTACTCGCCAAGCGTATGCATATCATACCGTGTATTCCTAAATTCATCGATGAAAGAAAGATTTAAGGTTCTTCATCGGTGATAGAAATTAGTTTCTAAATCCATCGGTAGCGTTCCAAAATCTGACTTCTGCTCATCGGTGTCGCATCAGTCTCACCAACTAGAAATGATGGTACTGAGTAAATATGGCAGCTCACATAAACAGACTATGTTTGCCATCTGGAAGTTTTTCAATTGAAGTAGATGTTGAAGAGGAAACATATAAGAAGCTTTTGACAGGTTAATCAAATCTAGGAAATAATTAATAGATTAAAAATAGGTTAAAAATATTTTCAATGTCAATCATTTTCATGTAAATATTAACATAAACGTTACTAATATTATAACAATCGCTTGGCATATTATGGTCATTTCTTGGCTTCTGTGCCATATTCTATCTATTCCTGTATAAAGTTAATATATTTATATACACATATATAAATATAGGAAAGACTGGAGATTACAGTAATCACTTTCATTTAAGCAAATGTGTAAAATGCACGATGTCATGATTACTTTTGGTATCATTTTAAGGCATCTCATATCGAGTTACTTTAAACGCTTAAATCTATTTTTTAACAATCCTATGGCCTATTCGATAATCATCCTCTTACTGCTTAGCTTTTTATTATAAAATTTCTATTTGTCAGTTAAATGTCCATTATCTCGATATGAAACCATAATGAATAAGTCTAATGGATAGGCTGAATCACCTAACAAATGACAATTTTTTTGGCACTGATGAATTTTGATCTTTTAACATCTTATAAATATTACTATTCTTCCACACTCTGGCATCATTGTTGCTCCCAGGCCAACCGATAAAAACATATGTAAACTTCATATTTGAATCACATATAACTTGGAGTATGACAGAATAAGAATCCTTTCTATCATAATAACTTTGTATCTATCAATTTTTGGACCTGGGTGTGCAGTCAATACATCCAATCACTGTGGAAATCCATTGGGTCCGTCTCAAAATTGCTTTTAGATCTCAGAGCAAATTCACCTGTAGGCTATTTAATATATTTATTTACTAAATTTGATATTTCTTTACAAAATTGAAAATATATTCTATGTGAATGTCCTTTACCGATACCAAATCGATCTGATGCATCATGAAAACTTTCTTGAGTAGCCAATATCCACAGTGACATTAAAACAGTTTTTTTCAAATCAATTTTAGTCTTCCTTTAACATTTAAACTTTCAGGCTTTATTTCAGCAAGTATTTTCTATAAAGAGAATAAATTAATAATATCATTAGTTACAATCCTATTTTTTTGATATAAAAAACGTATATATTTTTGAAGTACTGTATAATAATTAAAGAATAGTAAATATGAAGTTAAAAAGAAAGTAACTGATTCTAAAATTGTTTATTAAGGAATTCATTAATCTATATTTAACTTATTGGGATTTATTTAGAAAATAGAATAAGAAGAATATAATAATAGTCAATTTGTCATTAATTATGCTTGTAATAAAATAATAAATAAAAATAGAAGTTTAATCCAATATAAAGTACTGTAACCAGAAAGTTTAATTCCTATTTTTGCTGTAATCTTCATTGAATCAAGGCTTTTTTATATTAAAGGTTAAAATATGAGACTAAATTAACAAAACCCATCATTTCGAATTTTTAATCAGATATGATTTCTTATTTCATTATAATGTACACTTTTTATTTGTAGAATATAAATAAAATATTATTACTGATGCATTAATTTAATAGATAAGAACTTGCTTTTATATAATATAGATAGAAAGCAGGCAATTGATTTTTCAGAAAAATTAAGCAAAATTTTATTGAATTATTTTTCTTATAACTATGATATATAAAGGAACATAGATATTATAATTCGCATATTTTCATTGTTGGTATCTTAATAAAATTTAATACAAATTTTTGAATTACTGTACTGTAATATATTAGGAATATATAATTGTGTTATATGCAGTTTATATTATTTTAGAATTAAATTTTAATTAAAGCAGTAATATATTAATTAGCAAATTAGGTTTTTAACATTTGTAATGACAGTGGTATATAGTTGCATTATTTCGATAAATTTACCGAAACAGTAGTTCTTTGCAATCAAAAATTACTTTTAAAATCAATATCAAAATAATTATTTACAACTTTTATATAGTCTTATATTTTCGCTTTTTTTTCTTTAACTGTTTCTTTTTTTTTTTTTTTTTGCTTTTCTTACCATATGATATAATTCATGAACAATTCCTCTTCGTTCTCGCTAGAATCCGTTTCTGAATATTGAAAAGAAAATATTTCTAAGTTCATCCATGTTGTTGTTTCTCATCAAATACGTTCTGAAAATAATCTCATCCGGTACTCATCGTGACGTCATCAGTCTTTCACCGACAGGGCGTTAATGCGGCACTGTCCGTCGCACAGTTCTATTTTTGTTTATTAGCAGGTTGCGCCAATAGTAGTGTATTTGTAGGGCTTATCATGTTTACTCTGTCTCTTTAAATATTTGGACATTACAATTAAAGATATAACATTTTGAATTATACTAAACTGTATAATTTTATCGACAATAAACAACATTTTTTCATTTTTAACTTTTTTTAGTTTTTGCCATAATTTTGATATTTTATCCAAGTCCATATGCACTATATTTACGCTGTGTATGCACATTTCCAAAGTTGCAGCACCCCACAATTTCAAGCCACGATCTGCTACTGTATATTCTTTAATATAAGGCAGATACTGTAGTTAAAAATAATATTGCTATTAAATAATTTTTAATTCAATATTTAGTATACAATAAATATACGTATGCTCCATATCGAGTTCTTAACCGGTAGTATGCGAACCAAATGCTGAGGGTATAGGACTTGATCTGTGGATACTGGTATTTATTTTAAACTTAGGTAGTACGTGAATGCAACGCAACAGAATCTTAAGGCAGTATGGGACCATATTGGACAATCCAATGGAGATTTGGAGTTATCAAAAGATTAAGAACCCCTGCTCTATATAGATTATTAATATCCTTCAATTCTTTTTTCTTTTAGATAGAATATTTTAATAGATCATATTTATTATTTCCATAGTAGCGGTTCTTCTGAAGAAACCATACCGCTCTCAACAGAAATAATATTGGTTTGAGTTAGAAAAGTCCGAGATCTACAAAAAAATCTTTGAAGTCGACATAAATACATAGTAATTGCAGCAAAAACAATAAATATGCATCCATAAAATAAAAACTGATAGAAAGCATCAATTCTCCAAATACTTAAACTATTTTGTCCCACTGTTTTATGTAAAGACCTAAAATATAATATAGAAACAGTAAATTTATTTATTAAAATAAAATCTTTATTAATTAAATTCTAAAAAAAATTACCTGAGAGGAAAATACCTAGTACGATATAAAACTGCTCCTAAACTCCACTGTACATACTGGCCTTGAATCAAAGATGCACTTTTGAAACCATTATAATCTACAGGTATTTTTAATCCTTCATGAAGAACAACACTCATCCATGCAGATTTAAAGCACTGATATTTTAATCTCTTTTTATCAGCAAAGGGATAAATACGGCGTTGAAATCGATCTTGCAAAACTGACCAACGAGTAGAACAATAATCCTAAAAGAAAATACTGTAATCATAAATCAAATAAATATAAAATTGGAAATTAATTTACTGTACTATAAATCTAATATACTCTTGCTGCTTTTTGGAATTTTTTATAATTGTATCTTCCTCCAATTCTTAATACATCTTCCATTGTATACCAAAATTCAGAAAATCCGTAAAATTCTCTTTTGGAAAAATTTAATCCTAATTGAGGAATAACATCACCACAAGGTTTTTTTCCGCACGATGAATTTAAATAAGGAATTAATCTTTTATAGCACTCATTAAAATTTCCAGTTCCTTTAAACAGAATTGAAGTAATGTTTCTAATGGAAGTATTTATGTTATTTTTATCTTTCAAATCTGTAATTTCTCTTGATAGACATGGATCTAGGACAATTATGGGTGTTGTCTTATTTCTGTTAAGAAAAAAATTAATAAATATTAGTTTTATAAAAATAATTTATACTTTTTTACATCGAAAGATTAAATTTGATTAAAACAAAAAATTTTGATAGAAATTATTCAATCTTCTTATTTTAATAAAAAATAATAATAATAATATTGAACACTGAATTCACATCATATAGATTTACTCAAAACTTTAAAATATTTGCGAAAATAAAGTTTTGTGTTTAACATTCTGGATATTGTTAAATGAAAATCTTGTTATTTTTAACATATCAATAAAAATTTAAATTTATTGATATTGTCTTTGCATTTAAAATTAAATTTTATAGTTATTTGTTTTAAAAGCAATAGTTATATATAAAAATTAATATATAAATAAAAAATTTCAATGAAATAAAACATAATTGATTTGATTATCTACTTTTGCTATTGACAAATAAATATATTATTCTTTATCTGGAAATGTTTTTAACCATTCAATGCAATTTTCTTCAGCCAAAAACAGTTTAATTAAAACATAATATACAGATCCTCCTCTAATTATGTAAAATATTTATAAGTTTTGTTTGTAAAAAAAGAAAAGTTTAGCTCAAATTTTAGTATTACAGAGAATGTATAGGTAATTAAACATCCTATTTATATTGTATTGTGTGTAATATGCAGTATTTTCTCAATTTTATGACATATTGTCCATTTAGTCATGCATTTTTTCCATTTTGGAATTTTTGCTGGCTCAGAGAAGAAATTATTTGAATTTTATTGAAATCTATCTAAAAATACTGCAAAAGGTCTGTTATAAGATGAAATTCTTTTAAAATATTATCAGTATAAAAAATAAATAGAAATTTTATATTCCAATTTCTGAAATAAAAGTTCATTATAAGAAGTTTATCACTAGGAATTCAGAATTTTAAATTTACTGTTTTAACATACCAAAAGCTAAAGAATTTACTATACAATGCATTTTTGCTATACAACTTTGAGTTTCCATATAAAAAAAAATTTTTTAATTATGACCAATATTTTTAAAGATGTTTTTATATATATTTATACAGTTATTATATACAAATATATATAAAATACTTTTGTAAATATATATTTGTATATTTTGTTTCATATATTTTGTTAATTTGTAAATACATATGTCACAAAATATATATTTTGTATTAAACAGTTTACTACAAAATCTTAACAATAACAAAAATTACTTCATAGATAATGTGCAGCATAAAATTTCTATTATTAAATTTAAAAATAATGCATAGACATTATGTTATTTCATATTTTATCATTATATAATGTAAAATATCACGTTTCAATATGTTCATATATAATAGATAATTTTTCATTATTCTATCAAAATATGCAATATATTGATAATTACTGTGATAGAGACTATTGTTTGATCTTGTAATTCCCATTGGTATCAATCTTCTGATTAGCAAATACAGTTGACTATTTTACACTCATTTAGGATACTGATTTTTAGAAACACATGATGCCCAATAAAATCAGAATGCATAATAATTGTCAAAGATTTGATATCTGTACTTGTAAACAAAAAAAATTAATTGTAAGATGATGAATTAACTGACAAACATCATATATCTGTGAGGGAACTATAAAATATGATAAACATCATAACACCAAATGAGGAGAGTTGAGTTTTCAATCAAGTACAATAAAAATGTACAGATTGTTTTACATACAGGTGTCACAGTCAAAGGAAACTATAGACCATCTGAGTTTATTTGGAAACGGAAGAAAAATGAGAGTTGCTGTTTCCAGGACCCTTATCCGAAGAGAGATCAAAAAACATCAAGTTTAGACCAGGGAAAAAAATTTTTTTTTGGAGGACAGAGTTCTAACTGTTGAAAGAGTTAGTCACCTTCAGATTTGATGCATAGTCGAAATGAAGTCACAAAAAGAGACAGTCACCTCCAGTCTCAGTAAAGTCAAGTCCCAAGTCCGAAGCTAAAGGTGTTAGTTGTGGAAAAAACTTCATTGTGATATCAAAAAGGAAAAGATCAGACTCAAATCTGGCTTTATATCAACATATATCGAAACAATCAGCAGCTGGACAACCAGTTCGTGATTCTTTTCTGTTCCACCTAGGGATTGTATACCGGTTTACCGATTTACCGGTTAACCGATAAATTGACAAAAAAACGTTCGGTAAACTTACCGG